>JAQIXG010005699.1:0-11159 GCA_034700105.1 Oconnorella tubifera | reverse complement strand
AAACAGACAGAAACAGAGAGAAACAGACAGAAACAGACAGAAACAGAGAGAAACAGACAGAAACAGAGAGAAACAGAGAAAAACAGAGAGAAACAGACAGAAACAGAGAGAAACAGATAGAAACAGACAGAAACAGACAGAAACAAAGAGAAACAGACAGAAACAGAGAGAAACAGACAGAAACAGAGAGAAACAGACAGAAACAGACAGAAACAGAGAGAAACAGACAGAAACAGAGAGAAACAGACAGAAACAGAGAGAAACAGACAGAAACAGAGAGAAACAGGGAGAAAAATAAAAACAGATTAAAATAAATAAACAGGGCCGAAACTGCTGATTTTTGGTTCAGTTTCCGTCCAGTTTCGTTTTCCACCGAAACTGGTTGTGGCAGTTTCGGTCCAATTTCGTTTTCGGCCAAAATGCAGGTTCCGTTTTCGGCACAATCCCAACCTCATACATTGCATGACGTCATCATTTTCCTTGCCATAATATTATAATCTCTCATGATTACATCATGACACACACAAACACACTCGCGGCAGGACAAACACACATACAAGCAAGGATACAGACAAATATACCTGTAGCCCCAACTGTTGTAGGTTTTGTACGTTGAGTTTACGAATATCTCCACTGGTTGGGGCAATGTAGACTTTAAATGGAGAATCTGGTATATGCTCGTTGTTGTATTTGACTGAGACTAAATATTCCCCTATACCAAATTAAACACTAGTTTATAATATAGTGTGTGCTTATTTATAATTTATAATAGTGCTGTGTTATATATAAAAAAGAGCTTAAAATTTGACTAAAGGGTGCAGCAAGGTTTGAAGTTAGTGATTTTAAGAAAAGGCTGACACAAATGAATGAATCAGTCAATGAATCAGTCAATTAATTATAAAATTGATCAATCCATAAATTTAGACAGTTAATCAATTCATTAATCAATTAATCAGTCAATCAATCATCAATCAATCACTCAATCATCAATCTATTCCTCAATCACACAGTACCTGGTTCAGTGACGACATAAGTGACGTCACTAGTCCCATCGTGTTTATCCTGGAAGTCAATGGTGGCCTTGGACGGCCCCTCGATCCCCAGAGAGAGGCTCCCTGGCCCCGCCTCCCGAGTGATTATTGTAAAAGGATCTATTTATAGAAATACAAGGATTACATTTAATGATATGAATGCAAAATGATATAGGAAAATAAATAAAAATAGAAACTGGAGAGTTACTAAAGGGTGCAGCAAGTTAGTAAAGGGTGCAGCAAGTTACTAAAGGGTGCAGCAAGTTACTAAAGGGTGCAGCAAGTTAGCGAAAAATTCAGTTACAGTTATAAAATAAAAGTTAAATTGAATTTTTATGAATTTTTTTTGTTTCGAAATTATTTTAATTTTAGTTTTGACAATAAGAGTTTACTTAAAGATATGTCACCCCCCCCCCCGAGCCACCCCTCCCCCTCCCCCCGCACACTTACTCGGTTTGTTAACGTCCCCCCTCTCGAGCCCCGAACCAATGGCCCTCACTTTATGGGGGCCCCCGCCCGCTATGGGGCCCACAGTAAACTGAAACGGGCTCCCTGTTTAAAAAAATATATATTTTTAATTATTCGTAAACGATTAAGAATGATTTTAATATTTTGTTAAAAGACTCCAGGATTCGAACCTAAAACATCGAGCCTTTCAACGCCTTACATACTTACCACTAAGCTAGTAAATTAAAAATTAGAAATAATTAAATTATAAATATATATTATATCATTTACAAATAAAACCGGGCCCCTGATGAAATGTTTGAACCCCAGTACAAAGCCTCAATGAACATTTTTTCTACGAAATAATCTGACAACCTTTTTGAAACCAATTCACTACTATAAATTTTTATCTCACTATACACAGGTGTCCTAAAAATTAGCTTCATGGGGGCCTCGATTTTCCAGGCCCCTGTATATTAGATCTGGGGCCCCTCAGGGCCTCTAAAAATAAACCTGGGGTCCTAAATCTTTCAGAGGCATCTAAAAATTATACCCAGGGCCCTCGATTCTTCAGGGCCTCTAAAAATTAGCCCGCCTGGGCTACCCCCCCAAATAAAATGTAATATTTACCCGGTATATGAATACCCTTATTCTTAAGGCTAACTGTGTGCACCCCCAACTCTTTAGGCTGAAATCTGATCGTAAAACGATTGTCCCCTAAATCGATGACGTCACAGGGGGCAGTGGCCCCAGATGGGGCTTGCACGGACCCCTCAATGTCCCTCACGTTTATGCCTGAAAATAATAAAAGTAAGGTTTCGTTTTAACAAGCCACGCCCCTCAGTTAAAATTAATTTGTTTATATAGATTCTAACCTTAATTCTAAGCGAGCAATAATTCTAATATTAATTCTAACCGTAATTCTAACCCTAATTCTAACTCTTGATTGACACGTGCTAGTAAGTTAAAAGGGCAGGGCCCGCTATAAATCGCTGCCTCACTAGTTCAACTGACCAGCCATTTTAATGTTGAGTTCACAAGTACTGCCCACTGACGTCACTTTCTGCATCGCCTGCTGCTGGCGGACTATTTTCTCGGTCACGCGACCCGAGGCCACGCCCCCCACGTTCACTGTGAACGGGCTCCCTAGAAAATATCAAAAGCAAAAATTTGATTTTTTGTTGAAATTCAATTTTTGTAGCAAATACATAAACAGCTGCTTTACGCAAAATGATATAAATAAAGATTATGTTTGTCTGTGTGTCTGTCTATCTGTCTGTCTGGATGTTTATCTGTCTTCTTGATTGATTGTTTATATGTGTCTATGTCTATTTGATTGATGATCTGTCTGCCTGTCTGTCTGTGTAAATGGTTGCCCGCTTGTCATTCTTTATTCGTTTGTTTGTTTACATTTCTCCGTAATTCTGTCTGTTCATCTTTTTATAAAGGACTTAAGTACTTACAGTACTTAAGTACCCGGATTATCCTAAAAAATACTTACTTGCACTCTTTTGCATACTTAACTGACAGCTACATTAAAACAGCTTGACTTAAAACAGCTACGTACCGAGTACGTTCTCCTCTGCATACTTACTTGCACTCTCTTACATACTTAAATGACAAATGGCTACGTACCGGGTACGTTCTCTTCCGCATACTTGACAGTGAACGAGTACTGTCCAGGTTCAGTTGGTTTGTAAGAAACTCTTGTAGTACCGTCGGGATTCTCATCACATTTTATTTCAACTTTCCCCGGCCCCACCACGGATAACCCCAGGCCTCCCACGCCTGATAATTAAAAGAAATAACTGAAAATTAGAGGGGGGCCGGGGGCCGGAGGACGGGGGGGGGGGAGATAGAATTTTTTTAGATAGAAGTTACAAAATTCATCATAATATATTTTACAAAAAAGCGTTTAGTTTATTATGATAAAATTTATTATTAGCTTATTCAATTTATTTAAAATGCGACAAATAAAGACTATTTGAGAACAGGTTTGGGGGAGGGATGAAGGAAAGAAGGTGACGGGGGTAGACGGTTAAAATGAGGAGTAGGGTTAAGTACAAAAATATAAAAATACCAAACTAATTCATACAAGACCTAAACTAATAATAATTATAGAAATACAGACATTACATTTTTAAGATTTAAAATAAACGAAACACCGCCCTCCCGATCTCACCCGCTTCCTTCGTATTGATGGTGAACTCGTTGACCTCATTAGCCATGCCACTGACTAGTCCTTGGCCCGTAATCTTCACCTTCTTAGCGTTCGCTATTTCAAGGCCGCTTATGTTGACCTTGAAAGGTGACCCGGCGATAGGTTGCCCGTTACGTAGGACCGTTACGAAGTGGTCGCCGCCCTCGCGGGGAGTGAACGAAATTCCTAAAAAAGTGGGAAGTGGGGGGGTGGGAGAGAAAAATGAAATTAATATTTAAAAAGTTTAATAAAACTTAATTTTATTTTGTTTTCATTTTATTTTGTTTCATTTTATTTATTCAATTTTTCCATTAATTTTTAGCTCTTTTTTTTCACTTAGAATGACTACAGGAGGTTTGGGGTCAGTTTGAACTGGGGGGGGGGGGAGGATAAGGTAATAATAAGAGGTAACGGGGGTGGGAGGGAGGGGACTAAACGTTTAATATTAAAAAACAAGAAACTAAAACCAAATTAGATTAATTTATATTGTAAATTTAAAACTCAATAATTCTTTAATAAAGTTTACATCAAAAATAAAAGTACTTTGCACATTTTAAAGATTTTTTATTTTTATTTTTGATTGCAAATAAAATCAACAAAATGACTCCACAGACCCAGTTGACCCGTGGGTTGACGCTTTAGACCACAAGGTTCGACCTGACCCGATGGTCCGCGAATGGTCGCGGTCAAATTGGTCATGTCTGACTCGGTCGTGGTCAGTGACATGACGCTGGTTCGACCCACGCTCACGTGGGAGGTCCGACCAGTTATCTGGGTGGTCTCCTGGACGACTGGGGGGGGGGGGGGGGAGGAAAGAATATAAATAAAAATATATAAAGAAAAGAAAATATATATAAAATAATGATATAAACAAATATATAATAAAGTAATTTTATTTTACATTTGTTTAATAAAACAAATGTAAAATAAATTTTTGTGGTTAATTTCATAAACCACAAATCTAACAGATAAAATCAGTGCTGATGTGACATTAAAAAAATATAATTAATCAAAGATAAAAATGATACTAGTTCTAACCCTAATTCTAACCCTAAGCATAACTTAACTCTAATTATACCACTGCAATTAACTTAATGTAATATTAATGCTATCATACTAATTCCCATGATCCTAATTCTAACCCTAATTCCAAAAATTTAGCATCATTTGATGCATCCAATAAATTTCAATTGTAAAACTTTTTTTTGATTGACACCTTCTACTAGCCTAAAGGAAAGGGGCGGGGCTTGTTAAAAAAAGCTGCCTCTCTATAAAGATTTTTTTACTTACACTCAGCGGGGGACACTTTACTAGTGAAGGGGGCCCCCTGGATCAGCTGCCCCGCAAATTTTATGACAATTTTATAATCCCCGGGGGTGACGGGGGTATAGGTGATGGTGGCGGTCCCGTCCTTGTTGTCCTTGCACTGGATTTCCGCCTTGGAGGGGCCCTCGATGGCCAAACCCAGGCCTCCTGAAAAAAATTTAAACAAAAATATTGTTTATAAATTTAAACCACAAATCTCACAGATAAAATCAGTGCTGATGTGACATTAAAGAAATATAATTAATCAAAAATAAAAATTATAATAAAAAACAGAAAAAAAATTAAAAGTTTCTACCTGGCCCGGAATCCTTAGTGACCACAGTGAAGGCCGTGGGCTGGCCCGCCGTCCCGCTAGTCAGCCCCGGTCCGTAGGCTATCACCTGGCCCGGGCGCTTCTCGTGGACGAAGAAATTGAAGGGGCTCTTGGGGACCGGGGCCCCCCCATAGGTGACGTCCAGGGTATGAAGGCCGAACTCAGCGGGCTGGTAGGCTATCTTGATGGTACCGTTCTGGTTGTTTATTATACGTGGGCGGTGCTTGATACCAGTGGGCGTGGTTATAATTGCTAGGAGGGAGGGGATGGAAGAAAATTGGTAAAAATATAAAAAATATTTTATGTTAGAGAGTTTGGAAATAAAAAGTGCAAATA
Organism: Oconnorella tubifera; assembly: GCA_034700105.1. Lineage (NCBI taxonomy): Eukaryota > Metazoa > Annelida > Clitellata > Enchytraeida > Enchytraeidae > Oconnorella > Oconnorella tubifera. The sequence continues at coordinate 5,506 of JAQIXG010005699.1, read as the reverse complement.
AAATTTAATAAATAAAATTAAATATAAGTTGAGAAGTAAATTTCAAATAATTGAGAAAGTTGAGCTAAAGGGAGCATACCCTGTCTCTCTGTGTGTGTGTGTGTGCGAGCGTGTGTGTGTGTGTGTCTGTCTCTGTGTCTGTCTGTCTGTGTGTGTGTTTGTCTATCTTTCCTTACCGTCTGTCTTTGAAAAGTCCGGCCCAATCTTAACAGCGAAGTCACACGGCTGATAAGGGGAAGCCACGCCCTCCTGGGGGGCGGGCTGAACGTCCGAGGGACCGCCCCTCTCTGCCTGAAGGGTGGTCGCTACGACGGCTGACTCTAGCGTCTGTGTAAGTGACTGCTGGACCACCTCCTGGGTTACCTCCCCCGCCTAATTAATTAATTAATTAGTGACTAATTAATCGATTAGTTAAGCAATGAGTTAAAAAATAATTAAATAATAAAAAATGTCAGACCAAATAGATTCAAAATCATTGACCCACCGTCTGCACAATTTTCCCCTGGGGGACGGATCGGCCCCCGAACTTCAGATCGACTGTGTAGGCTCCCGCGTGGGTGGGCGTGTACCTTATAGTGACCGTCCCGTCCAAGTTATCAGTGACCGTCACTTCGACTAACTCGGTCACTTCAGTGCTCGTCACTTGGCAAGTGATCGCCCCGTACCCCGCCTCCATCTTCTGCACCCTGATGACTGACTCCTCCCCCACCGCTAGGTGGCGCTTGATCTGGTCAACTGGATGAAAATATATATGACGTCATCTCAGTGTAAATATGTTACGTCATCATAGTTGAAATATATATAACGTCATAGTCTCATTACAGTGTAAATATATATGACGTCATAGTCTCATTACAGTGTAAATATATATGACGTCATCTTAGTGTAAATACTTTTTACATCATACAAGTAAATACGTGACGTCATCTTAGTATATGGCCAAGTATATGTGACGTCATATCAGTGATATTAGTTTATTTAGTTTAGTAAGTTCTTAAATGACCCTTTCAAGTTATGACCTTGACCTACCTGGAACCTTGACTTTGCTAGCGTCCCCTGTCGGCACAGTATTGACCTTGAATGGTCCAGACGGGATGGGTTGACCCGCGTAGTTGACCCCGACCTCGTGCAGACCCACCTCCTCAGGGGTATAGCTGACCAGGTAAGTCCCGTCCCCAACACCTTGGATGTCCGGCTTGATGGGCTTCCCCTGGGGGCCCTGCATAATGAAAGGGAGGGTCAATCAATCAATTAATCAATCAATCAATTAATCAATCAGTCAATCAATCAGTCAATCAATCAATGAGTCAATCAATCAGTCAATCAATCAATCATATCTATATATACTCGATGATACTAGATTAGAATTGTTAAAAGGCCACCAGACAAAAAACGATTATGCTGAAAATAATGAAAATGATGATAATAATGATGATTATAATGATGAAGATGATGATGATAATGACGTCATCCCTACCTTGATGTCCACATCTAGTTGGGCCCGGCCCGCCTGACGCGTATCGACCACGAATGAAATAGGTAGACTGGCAGGGACCGCGTGGGCCGGCTTCACTCCATCCCCGGACACAAAAACTTTAGACGGGTCAGTCGTGGGCTGAATCTGGCTCGTAAATGGGCTACAGGGGGGACGGAGAGGTGGTGGGTGAAATATTATACAAATATTTTTATTCACTTACAAATTTCGCTTAAAATGAAAAATGTACATGATTATATTAAAATATATTGTAGAATATATAATTCAAATCTGTATAAAATACGATGTGAATAAGCCTGCATATTTTTATGTTTATTAATTGGCGGGGGTTAAATTGGGTGAAATTTAAAAGGCAAGTGGCGTAGGAATTTACTAAAGGTTCTAACGAGGAGGGTTCAACACTAAACTCATATCTTTACCATGACAAAAAAATTGTTAGGGGACATCCAAGGGGGGGAGTTATAAACTCACAACCACCCTCCCCCCCATTGCCTACGTCACTGTAAAATGGTGCTTCATTCAATTATACTTTTTTAATTAAATTAATTGAATTAAAGTAATTGTTCAATATTTGGACATGAAAAAAATGATCATGCGATAAAGTACAGAAAATGCAATAAGCAAACGAAAGAAACGAAAGAAACGAAAGAACGAAAGAAACGAAAAAAACACATATTACGTGCTCTACGAACTATATATGTGAAGAAATAAAGCCAGAAATAAAATGAGAAAATTATCGAAAATAATGCAACGTTTGGTGCTATGGTTCTGCGCGGGTTGCATTCATAATTAGAATCGATCACGCATTAAGCTATAATACATTTAATTGTTTATTTTATTTGTAATTTAAAAGATTAATTCACAAAAATTGTCCACCGAGTCGGAAATAACTACAGTATTATAACAATAGTAGTGTTCCTTTTTAAAATGACGCTAAATGGCGCAGCAAACGCCTAAAACTACAGAAAAGATCCATCATCTACGCGAATATCTATAATGTCTATCATGCTGACGTGTATACGATAAATAAAATCAACGATGACGTCATGCTATAGTAACATTTTATAATGACGTCATTCTATAATAAATGTTTGTAATGACATCATGCTATAATAACATTTTATAATGACGTCATGCTATAGTAACATATCCTAATGACGTCATGCTACGTAAACATTTATACCTTTCCTGGTCTGAACTCGGCTGAATTTCACTCGTAAAAGGACTAAGTGGGGGAAGGGAGAGAGGGGCCAAAAATTAGCATAAGAATTTAGTTGTAAGTTTTGAAAAGCTAATACTATAATTAACACTATTGTTAAGGCAAATAAAATCAATACACTATAAAAACCACTATTGTTAAGGCAAATAAAGTTATTAAATTCATTGAATTGTTAAATATTTAAATATTACAAAAATTCAACCAATCTACCTGTGTGGCACTGGCTGCCCCCCATACTTAATGTCCACACGACAGGGCCCCTCAAAATCCGGCACGTACGTGACGTCATAGGTCCCAGATTTAGTCTTAGCAACATCAGCGGTGATTCTTTGATCTTTTAAATGAAAACTTTATTTTTGTCATATTTTAAAATGCGTCAAATCAGAATTAATGTTAAAGGGTGCAGCAAGTGAAAGTTTCTTGTTGACCTTTAAATATATAAAAAAACAATGAAATTAATATTCTATTAAATGAATGCATAGTGATCCCAACCCTAAATCTAACCCTAACACCAAACTAATTCAAACCCGAAATATAATCCTAACCCTAATCCTAACCCTAATCCAAACCTAACCTTAACCTTAATCTAACACTAACCCAACCCTACCTTAACCCTAAATCTAATCCTAACACTAACCCCAACCTAACTATAATAAAATTTCTTAAAGTGACGTCACTGTACTAACCATTCGTGACGTCAGTGACGACGACCTCTAGTTGGGCCTCCCCCGCCTGGGTCGCGTCCACTGTGAAGACCCCGGTGGTGCCCTTCCTGACCCCCTTGGGGTTCAGCCCGGGGCCAAAGCATTTGACGGCGTTGACGTTAATGTGGGGGGCCTCAGTCACGTTGACGTGAAACGGGCTCCCTGGGAAATATAAGAAATTATTAATAGGCTTGGGTGAAGGGTACATTGGAAAATATGTGAATGCTTAAAGAAGAGCACATATAATAAATATATTACTATGCTAGGGAGAAGGGTACATGGAAAAACAAGATGATAAACTCTAGGTTTGGTAGAAGGTACACATATCAAATAAAACAATACATGAAATTAAAGGCTTGCGAGATGGTCTATCCAAAACATTGACTTTACAATAATCTGTATGCTCGGTAGAAGGGTACATACCAGGTATAGACTGATTGGCAAATGTGATCCCTATCTCGTGGTCCCCCACAGAGTCCGGTAGGTAGTCCACAGTGAGGGTCCCATCCTGGTTGTCCACGCACCCCACCTTGGGCTCAGTGGGCCCCACGACGGATAGCCCTATTCCACCCTGTCCCGCCCCGCGGGTCGATATCGTAAAACTGGCAGGCTGGTTAGGGTGGGCCCCCTCCAAACCTAACATTTGTGAACGATAAAAATTTAAATTTGAATATTTTTAAAAGAAAATTTGAAAATTTGAAAAGATATAGAAACTTAAACTGGTTAAATCACAAATGGACACTAGAACTGAATACAATGGCTTTACGTAAACAATAATTTTTTTTGTCCAATCAGAGAATAGAAATCATTTTGTATTTTGTGGGTTTTAATTTAAATCTGAAAAAAACTTAAAATTTGACAATAACTTGGCTTAAATTTAAATGTAATACATTCTACTAGTTTCGCTAAAACTGGTTTTAACTCTGGTTTAAACTAGTTTTATCTAAACGGACTTTACGACTTTATGTAATTAAACAAATAGTCCAGCTATTAAATTTAAATTCAAATAATTGCATTAAATAAATTAAAAAATTACCCGGCCCAAAAGCTTTAACTTTTGAGGGGTCACACCCAGGGACCACCCCCACAGTAAAGGGGCTCTTGGGGACCTTTATCCCGTCGTATGATACGTCAATCTTATGTGGCCCTGAAACAATCAACCAATCAAATCAAAGATTACAATTACAATAAACTAATTATATATAATATATAAAGTTATTTATTTTAAGTTTATATAAGATACAAAACAATAAGAAAAATGTTAAAAATTAGGGTTAGGATTAGAGTATACCCCCCCCCTTAAACAAATCAGATTAAATTTCACCCGATTTAAATTGAATTAAGTATTTTTATCTCTTATATAATATTTTGAAACGAGTTAATTTTTTTAATTTTTATTCAAAAATAAAAAAAATTAAAAATTAAAGCAAGCCCATTTAAGTGCAGAATTTTTATATAAAAATATTTATTTACCCTGTTCGAAGGGGGTGTAGAGGCCCGTGAAGGTCCCGTCCTTGTTGTCGATGACTTGGGCCTCGGTCAAGGCCCCCGAGGGGGTCGTTAGAATAGCCTTAACATTGCCGTCGCCCTTTGGTACGACCGATTTAGCATCCACGGTGAATTCAGTGACTGATTCGAGAAACACGCCTGGGGGGTAGAAACAGAAACAGATAGAGAAACAGATAGAGAAACGGATAGAGAAACGGATAGGGAAACAGATAGAGAAACAGAGAAACAGATAAAGAAACGGATAGAGAAACAGGTAGAGAAACGGATAAAGAAATGGATAGAGAAACAGGTAGAGAAACAAAAAAAGAAATGAAAAATGAAACATAGTCAGAAACGAATCGAGAAACGTATATAGAAACCAGAGAAGAAAAAAAATAAAGAAGTTACAGAAAAACAATAAAAAACAAAATGGACAATCTAAATTAAAAAACCAGTCAAAAACAGTGTGAAAAAATCCATTAAATTAAAATTCAAAAATAACCCCCCTCCACAAAAAATCAACCCCCCCTATATTCCCTACACCCCCTTTGTCTCCCGCCCCCCCCTAATCCCCCTCCCTCCTCCCCCTCCTTCCCCCCA
>JAQIXG010005698.1:0-11160 GCA_034700105.1 Oconnorella tubifera | reverse complement strand
TAAATTAATTGTCACGTAGCGTATCGTACCATAGCATGATACGAGTATAATAAATCGCTTGTATACAGATTAAAGTTACAATAGATGCAAGGTAATGAAGCACTTTATATGTTAATAAGTCAATTGAATATACGTTGTACAGACACATACACATATGGCTTAGATAAACTTGTTAACTGTAAATCGTATTTCCACGCGGTACAGTTTTACCCGTGAAATGAAATAGAATAAAATGCACTGCTTGATGTGGAGTTTAATTACAGGATCATTTATCCACCTAGAGATTGAAAGCGGCGGCTTATTCATTTATTATTCATTGGATCGGAATTGCAATGATTGAGAGCTCATTGTCGATAACTCGAATGTACTATTTATTAGTTTATAATGCATTCTATAACGCAACGAAATTGGTATAGAGATTTTATTCAAGATTTATAGGTTTAATAATGAATAATAAAAAGTATGAGTTGCTGATTGTGTTTAAAATTACATTTTTATGATTTTATTACAAAGAAAACTGTTTACTGCGGATTCCAAATGTCTCTTACACACATGCGAAGATGGATTTAATATACAATAAAACGTATAATATCCAATTGAATGTCTAACGTTAACTATTTCGTACAAATTTTTAAGAAATTAAAAGATGATAATGATGAAGAACTTGTGCTCATGACGAAAAATGAATATCTTTTAATATAGCTTGAACTTTAGTGTTATTTCTGAGATAATCCTATTTCTAAAGTAGGTACCCTTGACAATTAATTTAGTAAATTAATTGTCACGTAGCATATCGTGCCATAGCATGATACCAGTATAATAAATCGCCTGTATACAGATTAAGGTTACAATAGAAAACGATCCAAATATATTATCACTACAAAACGGCCCCATCAACACATTTAATTACTAATCCTAACCTTAAACTTAACCCTAATCTTAGCATTAACCATAATATCAACCCTAACATTAACTTTAATCCTAACCCCAACTCTAATCTTAAGAATTAGTAATCGGGGTCGATTTTATCGGGGCCTTTTTGATCGGTTACATCAAGATGCTGTGTTTTTATGCAACAGGGCAAAAGCTCAGTTGATTTTGATTTTCAGTACTATAAGTAATCTACATTCAGTTTAAAACTTAATTTTTTCTGTGCAGGGTTACTTGGCCTATATGAGAACATCTGATCAGTTCAAAATCACAAAGGAAGATGTAGATTCATTATTCTGTAACATTGAAATGATTTATGCATTTAACAGGTAAAGTGCTGTAGCCTCTGTTTACAATATCAGTTGATTTAATTGGCCTTTGAAACAGTGGCCACATTGTATTAATTAACATATTCTGGATGAGAGAGCGGGGGGGGGTAGGGGGTATATAATATAATCAGTGATTAATTGTCTAATTTTTTTGGATGATTTCTTGTAATTATAGTAAGCCTATATATGCTTTTCTGCTTAATTTTATTGTTCAGAATGTATCCATTTATTAAATATATAATTATAGCGTCTGAGTAGGCCTAAGATTATTTTAATTAATATTTTCGGAATGTGGTATTTTAATACATTTTATTTTGCAGAAATTTTCTGACTGCTTTGGAGACATGTAGCCGGGATGAAGTGCGTATCGCTGAATGTTTTGCTAACCAAAGAGAAGGATTCAGTATTTACACGCTCTACTGTACTAACTATCCCAGGTTAGAATACCAGCAGTACTTTTGTGTGAATTTTGATCATTTTTGTTGATATCTAGATTGCTGACCTAATGCTGATTTTGCTAAATATGAAAGTATGGTATTTTACATTGCACATTTAAAGAATCCACTGTACTTTGCCCAAATTAAGGCAATGATTTGGTGCAAAGGTAACTTTTGAAGATAAATTTTAAGCTCGGTGTGCCATCAAATTAATAACATTTGTTGCAATTTTGCAACTGGAGTTAATTCATGGTTTAGAGAATGATAGAATGGTATACTAAACAATTAGAATTATAATCAATTGTAATAAGTTGATAGAACTTCTAAAAGATTTATTGCTATGAAATTCATTGCCAGGCAGTCTAACCTTTATTGCATTATAACGTTATCCAATGCTCAAAACATGGATACTTCTCTTTTGTAATAAATTTGCAAAATTGTTCTATGGAAATAGTATAATATTAGTATAGTTTTATACAAACTAGAACCTTATTACTCCACTAGTGTCTATAATGCTAGATAGAATGTTTTCTATGCAATGCAACTGAAAATTTTCTATATCAAAAGTAAACTGATCAAAAACTCTGTCAATTAATATAAAATATTTAGTATATCATTAAAATATATAAACCCTGTGAATGCAAAATAACCCTGTGCTTTTCAATTTTATTGGCTAATATAAACAATGCTGCAGCTTTTATTTGACTAACAAAATATAAAAATAGCAGAGAAGAAATTTCTGATTTATAAAATGTTTATTTTGTTCTAGATCAGTTGAGGTGCTAACTAGATGCATGGGTGACAAGACAATGTCCACTCTTCTTAAACAACAACAGACAGCATTAAAACATGGTCTGCCTCTAGGGTCATATCTACTCAAGCCTGTTCAGCGCATACTCAAGTATCATCTACTGCTTCATGTAAGTGAAAAATCATTAGCGGATAGAAAGCGATATATGTAATGTGGCATCATTTAAGTGTTCTGTTGAATGGTGCCATTTTTTATTAATTTGTAATAGTGCTATTATTACCTTGCTATATATTGTATTTATGTGATGAAATAAACGAATAAATAAAACTAATATTCATGTCAAAGCTTTTTGATAAAACAGAATGTTAGATTCAATTCAAAATAACCTCAAAATCTTTACTAAATTATTGCTAAATAGAACTCCAGATGATGGCATTGTTAGCAGAAACTCTATGGCTAACAGTGATGTATCTAATGTAATTAATCTTAGAGACCATAGTTTTATTTATCATTATTAATCCAGAAAACGATGTAGAAAAATTATACAAATTTATTTCCATATCATTTCAATATAACCCAATAAATTACAAAAATACTCTAATTACTGTATATTTAACATTATACTAAACTTTGTATACATTATTTTTATTCCAGAATATCCTGGACCGACATGACTCAACACTTCCTGGTCATGATGTCATACAGCGCGCAGTTGATATCATGACAAATGTCGCTCAGCATATTGACGAGATGAAGCATCAGCATGAGCACGCAGTACGCACGCAGGAGATCCAGAGTTTGCTCTACTCTTGGGATGGACCTGATCTTGTGACACTGGGAGATCTTGTCTTAGAAGTAAATCTATTTAAATAAAGACTTGTTAGAGAAGTGGTTAGAGCGCTGGAATCAGACGCGGCAGGTCCAGGTTCGAATCCCGGATAGCTCACTATTTTCTCTAACTAGCTGCACCCTTTAGTAAGACGCTTAAATTGAGAGCTATGTCTGAGACATCGTTCATATAATACTATAATCCATGACATTAAACTTAACATAAACGTGGATATTTCTTAGATTATTAATCGTAGAATTTTTTCTTCAGTTAACTACAAGATTAACAATTTGCTTTATCTTTGTATCTTTGTTTTTAAGGAATTCGATTAGTTACATTGTATCATAGATGCATCTAGATGATTTATTTTATGTATAAATTTATATATAGAATGGTTATAGATGTGACATCACATATAATCTGTATACGATGTGGTACATAACTGTTCTATATATAGGCTTTTTATATAAATATTTGGTGCAAAAGTAAAACATTGTCAATGAAATCTGTTTACAAGTTCTAAGTGTGTTACATTGCCCTCTTTTTCTTACTACATCAAAGATCCTAAAACAGTTTTGTATATAAATACTGCAACTGAATTTTTCTTTTCATTGTTTAATAAAAATAGGTTTATTTCTAAATGAAAATCTCGTTTATTTTAAGAACTACTTACAATTTAAGCGATTTCCCATTGATAAAAATAGCTTTATAAATAGCATTTCATTTCAGATTATAGTTTATTTTAAGCGTTTGATAAGGATTTAGAACTGTTTTGATTCAGGATAAATTCAGAATGTGTGGTGCGAAGGCATTAAGGCAAGTTTTTCTCTTTAAGAAAGCAATTCTGATCGCAAAGAAAAGAGACGATGCAACTTTTGTTGTAAAAGCTTTTATTATGGTAACATTTAAATTTCAAGTATTCTTAAAGTCTATTTCATCACTGCTTATTCTTCAATAAAAATAAGATATTGTTTATGATATTTTGACTGATATTAAAATATTAATATTAAATAAAAGTGCTATTAACTGGAATAAAGTTTAATAAATTGAAATTAAATAAAAAATAATCAATTTGGCCTATTTTGTATTTTGCAATGTATTTGCAAAATGTTATATATTATTTTATTGTCGTATTTATATTGTTTTTTGCTTTGTTACATATTCTGGTGGTGAGAAATAATTATTTATTTTATTGTTTACAGGTTTGCTTCTAAAATAAAAGTAATAGTTCTGATTCTTTTTCAGTGTTCAAATTTGATGCTAATCGAGAGCATACCAAAGCAGCCTCTTAACTTTCAGCTTATTCCGTTTGATTCACCAAAGCATCAATTTACTATGCAGGTACAGTATTCAGTTAATTTTTAATAGGATTATTAATGAAAATAAATTTTTTTATACTGTTGAATTGTAAGAATATTCCAGATTATAACTTAATAGATCAGCAATGGCTAATTACAGATTGAATGCATATAATGAATATTATATGAATTTAGATAAAGAATTTTTGCTATAATTTATTTAAAGTTCTATTTAGTGTAAGTATAAGTATAGTTTAAGTAATTATTAATACTTATTATCAAAAATATGAAAATTATTAATAATGTAATATCTCACTTCTATTCAGATGATTATTAAAAATGTCATTTCTCGAATTTGACCAGTTACAGGCAACATGTACTGTTATGTTTAAAAGGCGAAATGTTTAGAAATGAAGAGACTGTGGTGTCAGCACATGAAGCGTCTCATACTGGACAACTATAATGTTGCTATTCCTGATAAAGCAAAAGAACTCGTCATGATGCTGGGAAAGAGTCGAGAAGAAGGTAGCACACAAAAGTATTTCATTTATATATATAATCAGTCTTATCATATGGTAGAAAAATTGATCTTGCAATGTTATCCTCACTCAATAATATAGCTCAGCATAATACTATATCAACAATAATACAGTATAATATCTATAATAATAAGTGAATATTTATAGTAGTATTAATGTATGGGTGGTTGTATTTATGGTCTCAAATTGCAATAAAACATCAAATAAAATAAATATATACAATACATCATTACATGATATTTAGTATAACATTTCTACTACTATAAATGTTCAATCTAAATTTCTATTCTATGATTTGTCTACATTAATGTGATCGCTCTTTGTATGAATTCTGTTGTAAAATTCTGTTATAATTCTGTTATCAATTCAGTGATTTGTGCTATAAATCAGATAAATTGGAGTCATCGAGTGATGTAATAGAACTCGCCAGGCGGCAGCAGAGTGCACCCGAGTACCTAGAGAGATGGAGAGGGAGAAGAAAGTCTGCAGGGGTCTTACAAGGTTGGATGCACATTCAAACTTGTTCAAATGTACTTAGATACTGGACTTACGGTGTTTTGTATTTTGATTGAACTGCAAGATATAAAAATTAATTATTTCATTAATTAGCTCCATCTTGTGAATCGGTATAAGTTTATCTTAAATATACTAGTACATATTTAAATTCCAGCTTATCCATTTCATTTATTTTATGAATAAACTATGAATAAAATATTCGTGTTAAATATTCATTCTTATTCAAAATAATTAAATTAGTTTTTGATAACTCAATTTAGGCTATAATTCGTACATATAGATATTAAATAACCAGTAAAATACAACTAATTTATGCACAGAGATATAAAAAGAACTAATTTTTTTGTTATAAGTATTTATTCTAATTTATTCTGAAATTTCTTTTCTGCAGGTACTAATTATTTGTTTTCTAAATCAAATATTATATATAGACATTCTGAATAATATATCACTTGTCTATTATTCATTTCAATTTGTAATTGATTTTTCAGATCTCAAATCAAAGACAATCAAAAAAGGTAGCTAAATACAAATTGGAATATTATTTAAATATTTTCATTATTTGAAATCTATATAAAGTTTAATTAAACTAGTTTAACCAATGAACAGTTTTTATATTATCTAATATCATTGACTTTTAATTATGCATCTAAATAAATTTATAATAATTGCGTTTAATTATGCAATGACCTGAATAAAATACCATTAGTTGAATCTAACAATGTTCTAATTGCAAAGTTTTTAAAGTTATAATTATTTAATTATTTTTCTAGAAGCAAGACGAAATGATGCAACATTATCAAATGATTATTCTCTCTCAGTTGTAAGTAAAATGTTATCTTTTGCACAGATTATTAAGTTATTTGATATTATCTTCTTTTATATAATTTCTGGTATTTATGGTCAGTTATATTTTTAAATCTCACTATAAATAGCTTACTAAGACATTTATTTACTAAGAAACACTAAATGTTGTTAGTTTTCAGAAATAGAATTAATAATGTGTTACATATATTCCTATGTTATAAGTTATGGATCCACTGTTACAGGCAAACTATATTGATAGAAGAATAAATGACTTTCCATACAACTCAATTTGGACAAATAAAATTGCACTTCGATTTTATATCGTTGCACAAATGCTAAATATGTAACAGTCAGATGAAAATGTTTAGATTGTATATCATTTAAGTGTTTTCTGTATCAAAACAGAATCAAACTCAGTTGATATATTTATTATATATCTAGCCATATATATTATATATTTATTATATTTTTTTTTGTATGTTTAGTCTCCTCAGCCTTTGAGAAGAAAATCAGACGGAGCAGATTTTGCAAACATCGTAAGTGAACTAAAGGAAAAATCTCTAAGTGAATCTTTTCAGGAGGTTCCATGCATTTTGTTTTTTATTTATGTTTAATATAATATTTTATTTTTATTTAAATGGTATTGATACGATCTTCCTTAGAATAGTTGCTCTTGTTTAACTCTGATAATATTAAATGAAAATATATTTTGTGTCAAATTTCTAAGTTAAGAGTGTAGTCACTAATATATTGTAAAAGCAAGAGTGTAGCTAAAATTACAATTGACATAGAATCAGTACTATAATAATTCTTCTTTAGTTAACAAAATAGAAAATAAATATCTTAAAATTTAATATTTATTTTGTCGGTGATTAATCGGTGATTTTGTGAGACCTTTCAAGAAATATCAGGTGTATCGCATAATATTTCATATTTGTAGTTGATTTATTATTTAATATGATTATAATAAGGCATAAATTGATGCTGACATTAATGCTCTTTTCCAGAATCAGTTGAAAGTACCAGATAATACAGATATCGAGAAAGACGAAAATCACCTAAAAGACAATTCCAGAAACCATTCTGGTAACACTATCAGTTGTAGTTTACCATCAACCCCGAGTGATTCGGCCCTTCTACGATCTCCACACCAGACCTATGATCAAACGCTGCGACCAAACATTTCATCACCCGACGTTAAAACGATCAATGTTCATGAAGTGGATTTCAGCAAGCCGCTCTTGCTGCCTTTGGATGTTATCCGTAAAGATTCAATTGTTGTACGAAAAACTAAACTTGGACTTTTTGATAGAACAAACAATAGCGAGCAAATTACAGAAGTAAATGAATTAGACTCTGATGTAAGTCTAGTAGATTCTAATAATCTCCAATCTATAAATCAAATTCTTAATACTTTAAATGATGACAATGATGAAAGAGATATGCCAGTCTCCCCTTTTTCTCTCACTGAAATGTACGCACCTTTTAATAAACCAACAGGATCAATGATTACTGAAGCAAATGGCAATAATATTTCTAGTAAATATACCGCAGATAAGACAGTAGTGAAATCTCCAAGTGTTTTTAATGAGTTAGTTAGCGCTATTCATAAGTCTGAATATTGGCTGCCTTGTCAGTTCACTAATATGCCATCAGAAAATGACATAGAAACATTAACAGGAACTGTAATCTCACCAATAAAGTCAAAATCTGCATTGTCACCCACACTAATACCTCGGGATGATTCTTTTCTAAATAAAACTACTGATAACATACTAGGTAGTTCACGTAATATTGGATATCCAACTGTACTAATTAACGAATGTAACAATGATGACGTTAATGAACTGATATGTGCAGATATTAAATCCGATTTGGATGTTAATCCAGATTCTTTGGATTCATCCTATTTAGGACTATCTCATCATCAGGATTCAATCTCAAATAAGAAGTTACATAGCAACATTAGTTATTGTAATATTAATAATGGAATTAACGCAGCAGATAATACTGAACTGATTGATTTTATTAAAATCTGTTCCCTTAAGGAAACGGAAATATTAGATCAATCAGAAACAGATGAAATGGAATCCAAAGTGGAATTCCATCCAGAAACTAGTGCTGATGAAATATGTGAACGGGAATCAAATAATTTGATTCATGTACAACAAGACAATAATCAGACAGTGTTTCTAAATGATGATCTGAGTAAAACGTTTGAAGATCTAGAAATGTCACTTATTGACTCGAAATTATTTCCCGAAGATCAACTGCAAGAAATCCATCAAGTACTTCAAGATACAAACTTGTCATTAGCGATAAATAGACAAATTGATCAAGAACATTCAAGGAGCAAATATGTAAAGACAAAAGTTGCAAACAGTAATCTGAGAAGCAGACCTAAGCTACGTATTCCAGAACAAAAATTATCCGATAACAATTGCAGATCATCATCCAAGGATGGTATTAAAGATGTTTTCCGAACAGCATTCACGAATCTAAGCGCAAAACTTACTCCGAAACAAACCCCGCCGAAAATTCTCTCTCCATCACAATTCAAAAAGCAATCCCTCACGATATTCGATAATCAATCAGAGAATGAAGTAGTTGGGAATCAGCTTCCCGTTGAAAATTACAAACAAAAAGATCCTCGATATCGATTCGTATATCAACTCGCGCGGGCTTACAGTCGCCGAATGAAAAGAAATGGGAGGCACAGCGCGGAGTCTGTTTTAGTTATGAGTCCATCCACTGCCGAACAAAGAAAAGAACTATCAAGCCTTTTGCTAGTTAGTGAACCAGGGAGTCCGAGGCTTGGCGAGAGGATCGCTCACTCCGCACCAGCTACTCTCGATAGAACTTTTACTTTGCTACCGCAACGTTTTGCTCATTCGCTTAAGACGATAACACACAGCGATGGTAAATCTCAGCAGTCAACAAGTGTGCAGATTGAATTTAAGAGTATGGAAATTGAGACGCCACACTGTTCGGATATATTCACAAGTGTACCAGTTTCATGCAATAACAACAAAGAAGGATTTACTCATCCCATTGTTAAAACACCGTGTTCGCAATCTTTAGAAGATGTTCTCTTAGTCGATGAGGATAACTACACCCGTGGAAGCTGCCAAAGATTACGTCAAGCTGATATCAGTAAAAGTCTCGAGGAAAACTTTTGGTCAGAGTCCGAACCTAAACTAGATCAAGAGGATGTTACAAAATGGGACCAAGTAGAATCTGATGATACGTGGCTAAAAGAAAAAGCCGCTACGGTACCTATGAAGATTTCCGTTCAGGAAGTTCTGAAACTTCTTGATCGTAAATCAAGACTTTCGCCGACTCGTAAAGTTCATGTTCAGGTGTCAGAGAGAGCTAAAGGCCTGCGGAGCATTGTCCACAGTCTGGATGCTAGAAGAAAGCATATCTTTTCCAGCAGCATGCAGAATCTCGGTGATTATACAATGGATTCTAAAAATCGAACGTCGTTTAATACTTTTAGACGTCGAAATCGAGAACTGGAAACTTGCGCAAAGTTGACGCAGTTTCGTCAATCTGGTTTTGATGCAAATGTACAGTGGTAGAGTTGGTTAGAATTAATATAATTTTTAAGATATTGGTAAATTTATTTATTCAATTGCATAAGCTTATTTAGAGTAGTTTATTGGACAATTTCAGCTTTGTATAAAGCTTGAACAAATTGTATTTTCATATTTACATATTTTCTATGTTTGATTAAAAAATAATAAAGTAAGATTAAATAAGAGATATTTAAATTATAAGTCATTTGATGGAAGTATCTGAACAATAATTATCTTTTATTCTTATGATTAGCTTTAATAAGAAGATCTGCTGTATATCGTTGTATATAAATAATTTAATTGTATAATTTATCAAAATCTGTGTATTTAACAGATTTGATTTATAATTTACAGTATTATTAAACGTTGCTATTATTGTCTGGTTAGCCTTTTTTGCATTGTTATTTAAGTGATTTTTAAGAATTCGACAATATATCTTATTCACATAACTTAGAGGCTTTAAAAAGGATCATCAATGACTACTCTAATTGACCTATAAATTAATTTTATAATGAATCGACACACGTTGGTTTCTTTATATTACCTATGCGTAATTTAGTCGTGACTTTGGGCTTATAAGCCGATAACATAAGATCAGTGACTAAACATGCAACTAAAAATGATTGACTTTTAGTATTTTCAAATATATTAAAAGGTTTTAGCAAGGCTCAGGTTTCAGTTAGAGATTTATTTTGAGCAAGGAACACAATAAAGCTCGTGATATTGTGAGTTATCACTGACTCATCGTGCTAAAATGAAGTAATCGATTAGAATTAGGAATTAGAATTCTATTTTACTTAGACATCTTTTGCACGTATTATATAATACACCATTCAATATTTATATCAAATCAAGTAACCTTCCATTCCTGTACTATCACTGTTTTTCCTAAGATGAAACAAAAAGACCAGTCAGGAAACTTAGGCTAAGTTCAAAGAATTCAAAAAACAAACATCTTCCAACTTGATATAAATTTAAAATTAAACACGTTATCCTGGGGAACGGACATTTCCCCCCCCCCCTGGACAGTTCCCTCACCGGACAATTCCTCCCCCCCGGACTTTCCCCCCCCCCCCGCCCGTATATGAAGCCTTAAATGAGCACTTATATAATAATAATTTTATATTAATATATTTTTTATTGTAT
>JAQIXG010005697.1:0-11163 GCA_034700105.1 Oconnorella tubifera | reverse complement strand
CCCCCATGGATCCGCCACTGCTGCTAAGTTGAGTCATATACTTAAAAGTTGTCGAGCTATTCGGACGTGCTAAGTGAAGGACTACTAGAGATACAAAGAGACAGCACATGGCAAGTACAAGCTTACTTGAAGGCACACTCAGGTTATCTGGTTGTAAATAGTTTACACTGTAATGCAGTTTAACTAATTATTATAGGAAAACTTGTTCTAATTTATATAATTTCTAATTTATATTAATATTATGATGTTTCGTCAAAAATTTTACATCAGAGCTGTGTCAATCCTCATTCACGTACCCGAGTTGTGAAGACTTGCACGCCATAGTGCACTGATATAGAGATATTTTAAGAATTAATAGTTAATTTTATTAGTAATTGTATAATTAATTAATATATGTTTAAAATTTATTCGGCACATTCATTCACGTACAAGCGTTGTGAGAGCCGAATTAATAGTTAAATTTATCAATAATTTTATTAGTAATTATATAATTAATTAATATAATTATTCAATCTTGATGCCTATTACTGATCATGATGTTTATTTATTTTATGTTGCACACGGAGTGTTTTTGAGTTTCAGAAAACTAGTCGTCATGATGAAAAATTACTAGAAAATAGTCCGCTTCTGACGAGATGGACAGATGGACAGCTCGTGTCAAGATGGTCAGCTCGTGTCGAGATGGATGGACAGCTCATGTCAAGATGGTCAGCTCATGTCTAGATGGTCAGCTCGTGTCAAGATGGACAGCTTGTGCCAAGATGGGCATCTCGTGTCAAAGTTGACAGCTGATTCGTGAATTTGTTGAGCATATACTGCGGGTCTATTTTATGCTAAAAATTGGTGAAATTTTTT
Organism: Oconnorella tubifera; assembly: GCA_034700105.1. Lineage (NCBI taxonomy): Eukaryota > Metazoa > Annelida > Clitellata > Enchytraeida > Enchytraeidae > Oconnorella > Oconnorella tubifera. The sequence goes on along the minus strand of JAQIXG010005697.1, from coordinate 10,308 downwards.
TTTGGGAGGGGTGGGGCATAATGTTTAGATTATAATTTAAATTTACTTCTTTATCTTAATTTTTAGTCTGTACGTTTTGAGCGATATTCTATTTTTTTACTTTTATTGCTTGATTTTTGATAATTTCTGAGTCTATCGTGATTACTATTTAATGCACTGATATTTATATATATATTATATATACTTATTTTATGTATTCATTTGTTTTTATTTGTCTATCTTAAAAATGTGAGTATCTTTTTTGCGTTGCATGACATTTTGTGTACAGTATTTTATATGATCTATACAGGTTTTATTTCTTTATCTGATATTCGTGTCTTGAACTATATGATATGTGCACGCTTTAGGTCCTTTGTTATATTTTTCTATGTTTCTGTAGCTTTTTTGTGATTTGAGTTGGTGTGATTGTCGATGAAACTAAAATGAAAAAAAACGAAAAAGTACAAAATATATAAAACTAAAACGACTATTGAGCGAAATGTTGCGCAACTTAAAATATGTAAAATACTAAAAACTTGAAACGATGTTTAAAATCAAAATGCTGAAAGATGATAACGCATACAAGCTAAAACGCCTAAAATCCTTAAAATATTAAAAGCGAATAAAACGCATAAAACGCATAAAATATTAAAAGCAACTAAAACGCATAAAAGATAAAACGCTTAAACAGTTGTAAATACATGAGATATTTATAACTCCCCCCCCCCCCCCCATCAACGCTACCTTTGCAAAGTAGAGTTGTCATCACCAAGTATCGTAAGCCAATGGCTTGGTGCTCATTTTTTAACACCGCCGATGCCGGTTCCCAGCCCGGATGAAAAATGAGAAGGGAAAAATTGAACGATATAATTTTTAAAGCAATCTGTTGAATTCTTGATTCTATCAATGTTGCTAGTTGTTGCAGATTTTAGATTTGGAAGAAGACGAAGAACTGTTCATTAATCGTGAATATTGCTAACTTAATAAACTGGTGTAAGTCATATTTTGTGTTGCATTTCATTAAGTTTTGTAATTTTGAAAATTCAGGCTCTATGTTGCGAATAAATAAAATGACATTAAATTTTAAGTTAAAGATTTAGCATTATCATTTGGTTAAAACTTCATTATAATTTATAATGAACTCTATTAAACTTTATTATAATTATTGCATTTATAAAACTTTTATTAGAATTATTGAATTCTTATCTTTATAACTTGTCTAGTTATTGTGTCGGGGGAAAATGTAATATAATAATATTGTTTGAAATTAATATTGTTTGAAATTTGAACGAAAAAATATTAAGCTTGCGTCTTGTCGTTTTATTCTAATTTAAATGCATCATCGATAGAAATTACTTTACTTTAATTAACTTGGCTCCGAATAAAAACTAGCAGAAATTACAAACGTTTAACAAATAAAGATAGAGTCATTTATACTACTCTAAGATGATATGAAAAGAACCGCTTTATTAAAGAGAGCAACCAGTGACGCTATTACGACAACAATTGTCTACTACTTGTCAATTGTCAGAAAAGCAGTTTATATTACTGAAGTTTTGTGAACCGGTAAGTTTCTTGAATAAATTGCTGCACTTTTAGTAACACGATTAATTTAGCAGTAAATGAAAGCAAAATGTTGATTAAGTTCGCAGAATATACCTATTTTAATATAAAAGTTATTTAGTGCTATTGGTGGATTATTATCATTGAGATAACTGCAGAAGGTTGACAAAAGTTATAAAATAATTATAAATAAAAACAGCAGAGAACAGTATATTAAAGTTGTGATGTAACTAAGTAATTTTTAAGACAAAATATTTAAGTAATGTAAGTAAGCAAGTAAGTACGTGACTACGTATTTTTATTGTAAAGTCTGCAATGTTAACAAGGACTTGTCAAAAAGACGAGGATTTGTTAATTTATCAGACTAAATTCGGTCCAATTTTATTTCTCTATATAAGCGAACAAAATAGTAAGATATATATTTTTATAAGAGAATATCGTTATTTTACTATGATCTAAAAGTAAATGCGCTGAATACGATGATGTGTAGATGATATAATTGTAATCTCTTGAAATGTAGCGATGTTCGTGAGGGGGGTTCTAGTTGGATTAGTGACCGGGGTCTCATGCTGTGCCGTTGGATTCGCTGGATATCAATTATCAGTGCAACCTAAAGAAACTCCTGTTTATATTGACAGTCGAAAATCTACTGAGAATGTTACAGGTATAATTTTATATTATGATTTGCAATTTTCTCATGCATTAATTTAAATATGGATCTGATTTAATTGTATTAATTAATGCTAAGTTAATTTTGATTGCGCTTATGATTTCGAAAAGACAGTGGTTATAATTATACTTGTAAAACTATCTGTGATTAAGAAAATATGTGCTTTTTTGTTTAAATTAATTGCAGAGTACAGATTGCAGGGTATTCATTACAGAGTAATCGTTATAGTTTGTTCCATTCGTTATTATTAAGTTGATAACTTAAATATTATAATAGACACATTTTTAAGTTTCTAAACTGCATTTCTGGTGTGAACTTAATGATTTTCTCTGATTAGTTTCAAGGATTCTAAAATACGGGATACCTCAACAAGCGCCCGACATCTCAGTCTTCAGAAATCACGTATTACGTTATGATCAAGAACGACGTGTTCCACGCTGGGTAGCAGAACACGTAACACATGAACACGTTCATGGTAAATATTTTAACATATATTATAATAATAAAATGCGTAAAGGTAATATAAGAAAATGATAATATTTTATTAAAAATAAACATCGTACTTAGATTAAACTTTTAGTCCTTTTTGACGCCAGTAGGTTACTTTTAATGTCTATCAATTTATGCGCTTTACTAAAGAGCGCAGCGAGTTACAGAAATAGTGAACAGTCCGGGATTTGAACCTGGACCTATCGATTTATAATTCAGCGCTCTAACCACTTCTCTAATGGGCATTTTTCAATAATAACATCAGTGTCATTATTGGAAATTAATATACCAAATGTATTAACATAAATATCTTACTGTAGAATAATTCTATCAAAATTTCTTCAATATGCTTGAACTTGAATTTCAATTTTTTTTATTATATTTCAATCTTTTATTATATTTGCATTGACTCGTAGGTGACGCAAATCGGCGAAAAAGTAAGTTTGAGCAAGATCCTAGAGTTCCGGAAATATTTTCAGCAAAAAACACAGATTTTTGGAAGAGTGGCTGGTCTCGTGGTCACATGGCTCCTGCTGGCAATAACAAATATGATCAGGTTGATTTTATTTGCGTATATTTGAGTTGTAATTTAATTCTTTTTATTACGGCAATAGAATAATGGGATATTGTACTAATCAATTGTAATTATTAATTTATTATTGTTAAATTAATTAACAATAATATTTACAATATGAAAAACGGCGATAGAACAGCGATACTTTATACAGGGAGTCTATATTCATATCTTTAAAGTTTTACTGATGAAAGATAACATTCCTAATGTATTGAAATGATTACTAACATTATGAAAAGCGTTGATATCATTCGTTTATCAAAATAATTCAGCAAATTTAATCGATTTAAAAGTGATATTATTCTTGCTTAACTTTTGCAATATTTTTGATTGATTATGTTAATTATTTTTGTACTATTTTAAAATAAAAGCGAAATATTTATTTTATTTAGAAATATAATAAATATATTTATTTTATGATATAAGATAAATGAATTTTATATTAGGATGCGATGAACGACACATTTCTTCTCTCAAATATCGTCCCGCAGGATATCGCGAATAACGCCGGATTCTGGAATCGTTTTGAAATGTTCTGTCGTGATCTCTCTAAGATGTATAAAGACGTTTACGTTATCTCAGGACCTTTGTATCTGCCTTGCACGCAGGGTGATGGTGATAAAATGAAGCGATTTGTTAAATACGAGGCAATTTGATATTATTTAATAAGATTTATTTTCTTTTTATTGTCTTGAAATGATATCGAATACATGTTAACCTTGGTTTACAGTAATACGTAAACCATACGTATTCGATGGTATTTATAATTATTAACGCAGTTATTTTGATACTAAAATATAATATCTTATTGATAATTTAGGATATAATGATGATAATTATATTCTCTTTTTTAATTTGAAAGCTGTTTATAAGTGAATGATCTTGGCTGTGAATGATCTTGGCTGTATGTGCTATATAATATATGTTTATAAATATATGTTTTATAATATATATAGATTTTCGGTTTTATAATATATTTATTGTGGCTCTTGCTATTTTTCTGAAATCATTTTAGAAACATCCGTTCTACCATAACTATGCTTTGAAATCTCCTTAAATGATAATTATCGGTATAAAAATGAAAATACCAAGTAATGAAAAAGAATGAAGCTAAATTCTGTTTTACAACGTTAGTTTGATTTTTTTGAATAAATCGAGTGGTAATTTAATTCAGGTTTTAGGTCAGTCCGAGGTTGCAGTTCCCACTCATTTATTTAAACTGATTGTTGTTGAGAAAGAACAAGGAACACCGTGCATCGGAGCTTTTGTTGTTCCTAATCAACCGATATCAAGCGAACACGATCTTATCGAATATCAGGTTGAATAGATATCTTTATTTTTATCATGTTGTAACAAGAGAGCGTTATATCTTAAATGAATTTTAAATTTCAACTAAAATGTTATTTTGGTTAATTATATCTTTTAAATATAATTAACAAGGAATTCTATCTATTAGATATAGATTTCTAGTATTAATATAAATATTATTAATATTTTAATAAGAATAGTATTAATGATCATTGTTTGGGTAATTGTAATAAAAAATTGAAAAATAACGGTATTAACTTTAACTTTGCTTTTATTATGTCAAATTGCAGTGCTATATTTGAAAATCTATTAGACTGATTTTTTTTCTTTTTAATCTTTTTGCATTCTGTCAAATGAATTTTGATTTCCAATACTTTTTTGAACTATTATTTAAACTGTCTTAATTGTTTTTGTTCTGTCAATAAAATATATGTTTTATTGAAAATTAGGTTCATCTCTATGATTTGAAAAGATTTGATTTATTATTATAAGTATTTAATACGAAATAAAGTTTATTAAATTATATTCTCATTTCTTGTAGGTTTCTCTGAATTATATCGAATCTAAAACGGGTCAAACTTTTCTTCCCAGTATTGATCAAAATACAACGAAAGATTTATGTTGTGAAATCGGTTGCAAGCTTATATCCTGGGACAAATTTGAACTTTATTTTATCGGACGCAAAATTGAAAGCGCTCAAACTTTGCACAGACTTGAGAAGGTTTGGAAGGAGGTTGATGAGAAGGGTTTGAAACCTGATGATGCGTTAGTTTCTGCTTATAAAGAGAAACGAAAGAAACTTGAAGAAATGAATGTTAAAGATTTGACTGAAGATAGATAGTTCTGTTAATAGTTAGGCTTAAAGTTTCTCAGGAAGAATATACAAAAGTATTTCTCTTTTTTTGTAAGATAAATCAGTTTAAGCTTTATATATGCTGTCATTTGTAGCTTAAAATGATTTAGTAAACTGGGTTAAAAGGGTTAATTGTTTGCTTTCTGCAATCCAATTCATAACATGTAAATAAATTTGTGATGTGACATTAAGTGACAAATGATTAATGGAACTAAAGTACTGTATTTTTAGGCTGATAAGTTTGTATATAACTGGAGATTAAGATTAATTTTTAATATTACTATATTTTAATTGTATGTGTGTAAGAATGACTTCTTATTGACTTTGATTATAATTACTAAAGATAACTTTAGAGATTATTTAAGTAATAGTACTATTGTAAGAAATAATGTATAAAGATGATTAAGAATAATTAAAAAAGATGATTTGATTGAATTCCTTATTAAATACTCTTGTTTAAATGTTTGTTTATATAAACTATTGAGCAATATTGTTAATTGAAATTTTAATGAATACCAATTACATTATAACGGGCATTTGATATATAATTTATAATGATAAAATACTTTACAGTATACCACATTACAGTTAATTTTTTTATTAAGATATGTGTTAAGCTTTCTAAGAATAAGAAGTTTGAATTAATTTTTTAGGAACATTGCTTGTTATTTATTTGTCATTTTATGAAATAGTATTTGTGTTTTTTGAGCAATAAAATATATGGTTATTTGACTTTGTTGGTGTTGTTACTATTAATTAAAACTGTTTAAGATTTCAGATCAAAAAGAACAACGAATGAATTAAATATATGTAATAAAATTAATTTAACGAATTCATTCGTAAGAAAATGGATCAATTTGATAAATAATACAGCAAGGTTCGTGGTTATTAATTGAGTTACTTCAGGACTTCAATATGCATTCTTTCGATTTGAAATTCTATAATTTAATTTTTTCGACAAGGTACAAAAATATAAAATGAAAGTTTAGCGTCATATAAATTGATTTACAAGATAAAATGAGATTCACATTTTATACAAGCTTATTTTTAAAGCACATCTAGATATAATTTGGCATATATTTTATCTTCAATCTCAATAGTGTAATTATTATAGGCTAACGCATATATACAATTATATAATTCATATAATCTTTAAAATTAATAGAAAATTAATTACGAAGACAAGTAATGAACTTACATTCCATTATAACATTAAATCTAATAATATTACACTCTTTGTCAAAGTATCACTGAAAAATTCGTTGTAGTTTGATTGCTACTGAAATCATGTAATTCACATATACTCTATCATTAAAACAATTTACATTTAGTTACATTTGTTTCGCTAGATTGAAATACAAATGATATTTTATACACCCGCTATAACAAAAATCATGTAAATATTTTAAAAGATTGAATAGAAATGACATTATAAACATAAACTATCGCCTTTAAAAAGGAAAAGATGAGTCATTTTACTCAGGGGTAGAATGAATCGTTTACATCATCTCACGAGTTATTACTATGGGATAAATTTGTCATTTGTCGACTCACTCCTTAGTCAAAGCTGACCGGGATTCCCGGACTGATGACGTAAATCCAGGTCTAATGGAGACGCCTTTTATCTATAAATAGAGCGCGGTAGCAGTGCGGCGCCTGCAGTGATTGATCAATAAAAAAACTGTGGCGTTCTCAATCCACGAATAAATATCAGGGCAATAAATAAATTCGATTATAGAACTTGGCTATAATTATTACTATAAATTCTATAATAACAAAATATTGAAGAATCAGGTGACGTTAACGGATGCGCAATGAATAAAGACATAAATTTGATATAGATGTTATATTATATTGGGTGTAGCAAGAAATCGATCGTAAAAATGTATGCTAATTTATACATAACATCATTAAAACATCATAACATCATCATTCTCATGAAAATAGTTGCTCTAAAAATGCTTTAACCTATTGCAAATAGACGCAGATTCACAAAATTTAATAATTGAGTACAAAAAGCTACATGATTCTAATCCTACTTGAAATATTGAATTTTTTATATCTGCGGGGGTTTAAAGCTTCAGCTTTCAAAATTTAAAATTCTGGTTCTTATTTCTCGTTCAAATGCGTCTAGGCTCTAATTGTTATTACTGTCAGACATCTGAGTCCATTTCCGGTTGTGCTGTTTTCGTCACAATGCGCTTATTTTAGATTCTTTACTCTGCGTTTTTTTTGTTTAGAAAAAAACGTCATTGTTGTTTCTATTTTAAGTTATAATTCTTTTTATCCGGCAGATATTGTAAAACCTTAAGGTGCTAATATAATTATTAAATCACGAATCATTCGAAGAAATAAATATTTATAGAATCTATCAATAATTGCAATCTATAGCTATCATTAAATATTGGTGTGGTTAAATGTGTTTATTATAAATAGCGTAAAATTAAAACTTTATGTTTATATATAGGCTAAATATAATATTATATCAATTTTTTTATGATAAGACATTCAACTATAAGACTGTAAAGTAATTATTTATGTAATGTAAGATTTTAGAATTTGTGATACTATTTTCAAAGATAGCAGCGAGATGGTTTAGTCAATAGATAATCGAACAATCAATTTAACACGTTCAAAAGAATATAAGTTACTTCAATTTTGTTCTTGAATTGCAAAATAATCATTATCAAAATCAATCATGTTCAATTACATGAAATATACTAGAACAAATAGACTATTGTTACACAATAATTATGGAAAATTGAAAAAAATGAATTATTTCGCAATAGCATATGTAACGCGTGTATCATTTATATTATTCATCTATATTGAAAAATACTGCAAATCTTATATGCAAGAAGTATATAAGTTCATATTGCTACAATATATCACCAAAAATACCATTTTATAGTTTCATCGCAATTTAGACTTAATGCGTAACAAGTGACACTGCAAAATCACCACCGATATTCTGTTACTGACATCAAATTAAACTCGTCTTTAATCTGACAATAAAATAAAAACAATAATACGAGTATTACTCGTATAGAAACCTAAAATAGAACCTCACCCACGACAATAGAACCTCTTCTACTGAAATAGAACCGTCGCCTAATTTCAGACCAGGCGGAATAACGTTCGGGATTCCCTCTACGGTCAATTCAACAGCTAATGACGTCACTAGACGCAATCGAGAAGGAATTCCGGGCACAGGTCTAACGCGAATGACGTCATTGAGTCGCCAATCAATAGATAATCCGCTCGGCTTGTAGGCCTGTAGCCCGCGGGCTGAATCTAAATATAGACGGTGCGAATAGAGTTATCGATAGATTTAGGCAAGCCGTTAGTGCACTCGGATAGATATGAGATGCAGAAATTAGTTTAATTCTTCATTATATTTAAGCTTATTAAATGGGAAAAATTTAGATGTTAGCGATTTTGATGAAGTTTTAAGTTTCTAACTCAAGGTAGGACAATCAGTTTATATTCAATAGGATGTTGTGCTGCTTAATTTCTATTAAGCTTGTTGTAAATGCTTATGAGTTTAGTACATACGTTTTCAATATGACATTATTTTGTAGTTTCTCTTTTTTCTCTTATTTATTTTATATTTAATGTCAATTGATTTACAGCTATCGTTTATTTGTTTAGTGAAAAAATAATATTAGAGTGAAAGTACTTTTGTTTTTCAATAGCTTATTACCGTCTATCTAGATATAATATTGGTTTAAATTAATATAGTAAAAAACAAAATTCATTTAAATATGGTAAATTTTATCCATAGTAGCTTATTTCTTATTTGCTATGCGCGAAAGGTATATGATCTTAATATAAATATAACAATCAATTAACAGCGATTTCAAACACAAAATTGATTACTATTATAGCGTATAGCACGTATGCTTTATTTAAAATCACAGATTATTCACATGATATATCGTAAATATCAGTTTCGTAATTCTACTGCATAAAAGCAGTTTTGAGTTATTTGATTCACAATTAGCTTGCATGTGGATAAATTAATAATATATTTTTGAAAGGAGTTATTTAATATAACATATTAGTGTGATTAGTTTGTTTTTTGGCTTATAATTACCAGGGCAATGGGATTATAATGTACATTGTTCATAACTTTGAAACTACTCGCGTTCTATAGTGTCTATAGATGAATTTTATAGTTAAATGTTAAGTTTAACATTTTAAATTTTAATTGCCCTCATAAAAGGCAGAACATATTCGACATTTTTTCACTGATATGTTTTTAATCTCTATAATCAAAATATGTAATATATGTAAGCTTTCATAACATTTGAGCGTACGAATGAAACTGTTATTACTCAAAATCAAGTCAGTATTTTTAGTTAATCGTTAAAATTTTGGCAAATGCTTTAAGTATCTCTTGCCAATGTATAATTATTATACTGTATTAATCTACGATGATCACTGATCTCGTATAATGTATAAGGCTATGAATAAAGCGTTACAAATTACAATCAAATGATTATCATTATTTAAAAAAATATATAATCATCGTATAAAATCGATGTCAATCATTCAGCTGTAGCCAGCAATTCCGCAGCTAACAGCAGCTAACAGCAGCTGCGGAATCTTCTTTAAGACATTTACCGCAAAGCGTCACGCAGCAGAACCGCACTAGAATCTCACCGCAGGTCAGCTGATATAGTCCGCGGGCTAGCTTCAAATGACGTCAGAAGCTGGTCAGGGAAATCCGACGCAGGCTTTGTGCGTTGTGATTAAAAATAGCGTTCAGCCTGCGGGCTGGATTGATTGGACGCGGAATGACGTCAGAGCGGTATTCCTAGAGCGTCATAGAGAGAGAGAAACAGAGAAACAGAGAGAGAGAGAGAGAGA
>JAQIXG010005696.1:0-11164 GCA_034700105.1 Oconnorella tubifera | reverse complement strand
TCAAGTAAGACTGATTCAAATATCTTTGAAATTACAGGGCTTAGCGTGATAGGTCTGTAATTGTCCATTGATGTTAAGTCACCACATTTGTCTTTCACAATTGGTATTATAATACCTGCACCAAAAGAGTCAGGGACAAAAGAGTGTGATATCACTACATTAAATAACAATTTTAAATGAATGATAATCGCTGGATGAGCATTAATGATATGTTCCGCTACAATGCCATCGTGATCTGCCGCTTTATTGCATGCAAGACCTTTAACGCAACGTTCAATACATTCGACATCAATTAAATTACTATTTTGTGACGAGATACAATTATTACCTTTAAAACATATATTATATACATTTCATAAAATTCAGTCACAGCTGCATTATCATTAGCTGAATCAACATAATTGTTTGAGTAAAAATTCTTAAATGATTCAGATTGATTTCAGTAATGATTGTCTTTTCTATGCTTATCTAAAAATATCATTCATAAAGTCAAAGTTCATTCAGAAATATATATTATAAAGAGCTCTAAGAAAAATGTTAATAGGTTAAATACTTTTCTTGGTTAAGTATTTTGTAGCATTGCATAACTAGTGGAATATGTTTATTGCAGAATTTATATTAGTTAATCATATTTGTAATTTTTAAGATATCATAACAGGCTTAATTAGCAAAAGACTGTATATACTGATTAAATTAATATTCAAACTCGACTGATGGAAGGCAAAGAACTTTAAGAAGTTCAAGTTGTTTACAAGTGTCAACAAAGTGCAACGGTTCGATTGAATTTAAAATTAGATCCATATCTGACAGGTATAAAATACTGCAAATACTAAATTTAATTAGAGAACTACTTCAATACTGGCAGCGGATCTGAATATACCTACAAATATTTTAATCTATTTATAGATAGCCATACTTTTTCAACATTGGATTTTAATTTTAACATAAATTTACCATCTGCATTTAATTCACCTTTTTATTTAGGTATTTTTTGATTTCTGATGATCCTATTTAAGCTCATCAAGATGATAACATATGAACAAAAGGAAAGAAACATTATAAGATAGACTAGTAAGAAAAGAAATCACACTCTAAAAATTCATCTTTAATAACAATTTTAGCAAACCAGCAAATAATGAAGCCTATCAATAAAAGAATTCTGTAACATATGCTTACTTTTGAATAAGAGAATCTTGAAAGAAAACTCTGTCAGTTGTTTTAAAGTCAGTCACATTGAATGTATGAACATTTCCACCTTCTGTTCCCAGGAGCAAATCTTCAGAGTTGGCAGTCAGACACCAGCTGGACACCATCTTCAGCTTGCTGTAGTCAATCAAAACATGCCATTAATAAATGGAAATCACATTAAATAATTAAATATACAGCCACATACATATTATATAAATAAGTAAAGCAATATTTAAGTAAAATATTCATTAAGAGTATAAGCATTAAGCACACATGTATATGTAGCATGTACAATAAATAAAGACTATAAGCGTTTGTATAAATGACACACTTTTATAATAGAATAACTTATTGTTTGAACACCATTTTAAAGACTACAGAATAACATTGTCTTAATCATGGAAAACTTGAAAAGGTCCCTTATTAAATGAACTACAACTTTAGACTGTGTGTAGGAATACAATGTCATTTGGCTATTTGTCTCGCAGCACTTTCAATTAATTTATTCATATTTGTACTTAGAACTATTGAATGTTAATGGACTAAAATTCTAACTATAAAAACCTAGATTTGAAATCTCAGTTTATTCTTATCAGACTGATTGCTTATGATATGATTATTATGCTTCATTTTGCTTTTTACATTTTGCAAGCAACTGAATATATCTATACAAATATTATATGTATGATAACACTGCAATAAGTTGCATATAAACATTATAATACCTACACTACCAGTACAAAATAGAGGGAAAAACAGATCAATTCAGTCATTTTAGAAAATGAAATAAAAATAATTAAAACTGAAAATAAAGAAAAAAACTAAATAAAAAAACCACAGATAAATTTAAAAACCAACAAAATCTAAAAACTGAAAGTGAAAATGAACTTATGAATTAATAAAATTATTCAAAGATTTATAAATATAATGTATTTGTCAACACACTGTACAATAATTTATTGAAATAGTTGTAAAGCTGTCAACATGAACTTAATATTGAACATATCCCACAAATAACAACAGATTCAAGTATCATTTATTACAGGATTCCACATTACACTTTAGCTCAATCAATTTTTTAACAAAAAAATTATTGATAGTAGACTAAAGATTAAGGTGTCAAAGTGTCTAATTTTAGACTTTATCAAACAAACAAGACCCAGGAAAACTGACAGCAGAAGACAAAAATGTATTTAATTAAGAGGCAAAAGAGTAATAGATATTATATTTGCCAGCTTGAAATAATATTTTAATTATTACATAGTTTTTCTCTATTCAAAAGTTAAGTGTACATTAATTAATATTATCAGTGAACTTGTTTTTATTAAAAATTATTATCACTGAACACTTTATCAATAATATAGTACTGTATGTACTGTTACAAAAAATTTTTTTTTTTAAACTGTCATTACCACATTAGTTCACTGATTGAGATTCAGAAGTTCAAAGCCATTATTGCACAAAGGTTGCTAACTTGAATTAGCATTTATATTAATAAAAAATAATACATTCAAAGGTAATATCAACTCTTTGCCAACTACTACTTTTCTCTACGCATGATCTGAACATGATCGCAACATTATCTGGTCAGTGATTAAGCCTAACACCAAGCATCAAGGGTCTACATGTGCGGGTACTGAGATGCAAAGCTTAATATTCAGTCCACTTTGTATAAACGCTGGTATTCTTTACTCACTTGTAATAATCTAGACTACAGATCAAATCATAAATAGCTACTAGGCTAACTTTAGGTCCATGGTACTGTTTATACTATGGGCTGATACCAGATATCTGTGTGTACACATCTATGGTAAAATGCACTGGTATGGAAGATGAATGTTTGTTGACATAATATTGATAGCATATATCTCAACTATCAGCAAAACTAATGCCAACAACCATAAAAGATATCAGATCATAAAAGCTGCTCATTTCTATGCTGACCTCTTGCCCTGTCTCACATTTGTTCTCTGATGGTAAGAATGCAGTTTACATTCTTATCAAGTCTCATAAATTAATTGTAGAAACTGCAGGTATTTCAGTCGATCAGTTTTTAATTGAAAAATGTATAAATGGCAAGATCCTGGCAGTAAATTTGTGAATGAAGATAATTTTTAATATTTTAATTCAAGTTTTAAGAATAGTTTTGATCAAAAATCAAGTCAAATATTACTTTAAGCCCTAAATATGCATCAATTAGAGATCATTAAGCAAAAACATTACAGCTATTACATTAAAGATGAATTCAAATTATGAAATTATTATAACTATCAGTCAATATACAGATTACTGTCGTTTTAAATCATAAGCTTACATTATGGCAATGCAATTTACGTTAAAAAAATTGTATCAATTAACACAGTAAAAATGATAAAGACTAGATCGGTAAATTAACACTAGACTAAAGAGTGCAGCAAATGGCCCTGACTAGACTTGTATCTTGCAAAAAATAAATCTATAACAGACTTCAAATGGTTCATTGCTTCCCCTCTCCTTCATATACTGGTTTCATTTAAATTAGTTTTGTAAAATGAAGCTTTTTCATATAAAAAAAACCATAACTCAAGCCATATTATTTCTTGACACATACCAATATCACAACTGTGATGACAAACTTATTAACAAAAGTGCCTTAGCAAATTACTGAGTACATAACTAATTTGTTTACATAGAAGCATATGATAAATCTTCATATCTGATAATAAAATCCATCTATTCTTCTATAGAGCCAGCATCTAATGATGATAATAAATCACTTAAAAAAAAACATTTAAAAAAAACAACGTAAAAAAATACATTTAAAAGATAGTTTTACGATAAAAACATTCTCTCATAGAACAAAATCTCCCATTGAACTAAATATGAGAAAAGAATTATTCTTAGGCATAGAACTAAGCCTGATTGGTTACAGCGTCACTGAGGCTACAATTTTAATCATTGAAAATTAACCAGCAAATTAAATGCATAATAATAATACAGAACTAGAAATAAAGTGAAATTCTGTAATAACCTGTTAGAAGTCATTAAGTAAGCACTATAAAGAATAAACAATCAATGAAAGTGAATTCATAATGGATTATTAGTCTATTACATTAGTATTAGCTTAGTTACAAACTATATATAATAGAATTAATTTTATAGAGCATTTTATTTGACATTTGTATTATTACCCTGCTTGATTATTGTTGCATAATGTCATATACAGTATAAACAACCATATTTAATATGAACACATTAATATAATACAAATATGATTCAATTAGTCAAAAACATCCATATTCAATCATTTACAACAAATTTAAAGATGACTTCACAATGTTAAAAACTGTACATATGCAAAAACAAATTAATACCATGTTTGACCATTAAATGTTCATCCTTGGAAGTTATCAATGCTCAGACAGTTGGACAGCAAATAAATGCTGACAAATATATAAAACTTAAAAAGACATTAAATAAGCAACACTCCTAGGCTAGCTAGATCTAGACAGAGAAGACAAAGACAAACCTGCACTCCATATCAAAGGTCTTAACTTGCTCCAACACTGTAAGTCCATCCTTCACATTCAGTTCCCACAAATGAAGCTTATTATCCTCACACAAAGTAATCAAGCGACCCTAAATAAAGTCAACAATTATAATAACAAATAATAATCACAGATATCAGCACGGTTGTACAATGTGTGCATCACTGAAATTATTACACAGAGTATAATTTCAGCACACAGTCTTGAATGCAGGAAAACTATGATAAACTTTTTTTAACTTTGTTAAGATGGGTGCAATCTATATTAAATCATATTAGTATAATTTTATATTAAAATAAGCGTACAAGTAAGACAAACTCTCAAAAGAGATTACAGTATTATCTGGTTTGATAATAATATTGTTAACTATTAGATACTGCATACTGCTTGATATTTAGTCCAGTATCTAGTTTTTACTAAATCCTTATTGCTATTAACTTATCATGCAGGTCTGTTGTGTGTTTGTTTTATGCATAAAATAAATTTAAAAATATATCAACAAGAAGCAGTATGGCAGTCTACAAAATGAAAATAACTTAAATTACAGATTAGATTTGTAGTCATCCTTGCAAAATTGACAGAATTGACAAAAGCTATTAACTTGGTCTAGTGTGGATCTCACAATTACTATTGAAACCAGGTCATGAAAATCTCATGGAGTCAAGCACAATTGCATTTAATAGTTGTACAAATTACTTGATCCATTACAAAATGGTCATACACTCAGAATCAGAGATATATTGCTGAATGCTGGTATTTATAGATTGCACAATGTAAATTGCTTATTAAATGATTTGCAGCTTGCTCACATACCGATACATCTAGAACACACACTGGTTTATTAAGATCAGTTGCACAGTTTTCACAAATAATTTATCTTTAAGTAGTCAACACATCTATAGTAACACATTTATAGTAATAATATTTTAGAATAGTATTTGAGCATTAGAATCACCTGTTCTGGTAGAAATAGCAGTTTCACCACTGGTAGACCATCTGAATGTTGACCAGAGAACTGTACGCCTGGTTTACCATAACTTGTACGAATTAAGAAAGATTCAGTAGGAGTGACTTATATCAGTGAATATTTATAAATCGTTTGCTCAATTAAAAATGCTTAATTAGTGCTCGTTTTATTATATTTACTCTATTTGCTCATTGCTTAAAACATTTTAATATGTGATTTCCACCAGTTTATTTTATAACTATGATAAATATTTTAATTCACAACACTAGGTATTGACAATAAATTTATATGTATTCAGTTTGTCATATTGTCTAATTTATACTTTTCTCTTAATTGTGAATAAAAAAACTTATAAACAATACTTGAATGAGTTTTTAAATTTTAAAGTTTTGAATGAATTAAAGAAGACAAGAATATCCATGTATCAAATATACTACTTATTTTTTGTCAACCCAACAATCTTTGTAACAATCAGATGAAAATGATCACATTCAGATAAATTTTAAATGAATTACAATTAGCATTTGTACAATACTAATAGATTATATTTGAAATCATGCTTTATGCTTACTTTATTATAAATTATAAGCATCAATTGTAAGCCTATTGGTGATTTAAAAATAGTATAAGTTGGATTTATATCAAATTTTCTTTTAGAACAAAAACTGAATTAATTGCATAGAAAGGATACACCCTGAGTCCCCCTGTCCTAGTGCCAATAGCCAATAAACTGAGCTTTGGATCATAAGCAAGGGAGCAAGGCTTGCTTGGGAATCCATGTTGAGCGATCTGAAAGTACAGAGATAATATACTTAACAGTTCAGTAAAATATTAATCATTGAGTATAAAACTATTAATTTAAAAAAAAATTAGGCTTAGACATAACAGATTTAGCATCAGGCAAAGCTAAATTATAAATTATACTCAAAGCTATAATAAATTATATTTGTTATCATCTGCTTACAGTTAAGTAATATTTATTGCTCAAAGTGTAAATGAATCATTAAAACATTAACAACTTAGAAGCCATCTAAAACAGGACTTGACTTATTTCCCAAGTATGCGAAATGAAATACAGGAAAGAACTTATTTAAACTATTCCAATCCATATTAGTATTGTAAGATAATAAATATATATTAACAGATTACATTCAAACTAAAATAAACTGAAAATCACATCATTTTATTTCCTATGGATCATTATCATCAATCGCTAAATAGACTACAGAGGAAATAATAACTGCTATTTGCTCTTGATATCGGTAACTATATGCCCCAGGCTTACAAAACAATATATTCAATATATTATTATAACACTAGATATTAATGAGATATTTTCAAAAGCTAAATCAAAGATTAATCAACTAAAAGAGTAATTTTTTAATATTTTGACAGATTGTGTTGTGTTAAAATCTCACATTTTAAATGACTGACTTGATTTACAAGAAACTAGTCTCCCTCGATCCCTGAATAACTAGATTCTGAGAACTCAAACAGCACCATCACTCAACAAGTTATGATTAAAGTTTTTGAAAAAGAAATTTACTTTATAGAAGCAGTTACAGTTATAGTTCAGGTTGGTAAAATTATATGTACGATTATGGTTAGGATTAGGAATTATGATTATGGTTAGTACAAACTCTAACCGTAACCAAATTTTAAAAAAACTATATAAAAAGATACTTGGAATGTAATAAAAATATTTACAAGTTATAACACAAACCTTATTTGATTCAAAAAGCTCCTTTAGTTGACGTTTGCGAGCCTCGCTCTCCTTCGGTTCACTTTTCCTTATTCTTAGCTTTTTCAAAACATCCATTCTTTAAATGATTTCAAACCAGAAATAATCTGCCGAAAAAAAAATCAAAACCTTTTATTACTATATTACCTGTGTCATGTTTGCAGTCAAGTAATTCAACTGCAAGTCGAAACAAACTGTAAAAGAAAGATCATATAAAGGATTGTTTATTTCTATAAATAATTATCATTCAGAGTTAAATAAAATATACAGGGGTTAAATTTGTACAGCTTAAAGTTTTGTTGAATTATTCATTCATTGAATGTTGTATTGTACTTCAGTTTAAACAACTGAAACACACAATATGAATCCAAAATCATGAAAGACTAGAATTGACCCTCCTCTCATATAATCAGGAAAAAATATTGTCAATTCCTGAATTTGTTTGTATTTCGATGCCACATCAGCATATCAGCAGATAAAACAGCTATTTAATGACATCTTGTGAACGGTTAACTCAACAACAAAATGACCAGTGTAAGCTTAAACACAGAGGCAAACATTTTATATATCTTTGGAAGGACAAACAGGGCTACAGTAATCATTTTTCATTTTTTACCCCTGTTATAATACTAGACTTTGAAAATAAATACACTAGTACCTAGTCACATGTTAGGTGTCAGGCACTTTTAGTGCATATATTCATCTTTCATTTTTTTATATAATGTATATGAATTTTAACAAATATATTTTTTGGATCAGATTATCGTAATGTTTCAATGACTTTTAATTTTTAAATAACTATTCGTCTTAAATATCTGACACAAATTACTTTCCCTGTTTGAACAACTTTTTTTCCTTGACTTTAACATATTAAAACATTTGTGCGTTTATTTATTTAATTATATGAAATTTATTTATTTAATGATACGACTTGCTCAATCAAATCTTTTCCTCTCTGCTATCTTTTACTTTAGATCAATAACATTACAACCATATACACTATGATAGAATTGTTTACTAACTATTATAAATAAATAATTTATATTTACAACAAATCGTTACAACTTATAATGCTATAGATATAAATACTCATATCTCCATATTATAAGTGCAAGTAGGCCAACAATCGAAGACATTGCAGCTGAAGAAGAGAGCGACAGCTCTTTAGTCAGAAATAATCAACAGTTCAGTTACAAGGTTCAAGATTCTCCACACGTGTATATAAGGGTCATAGATTAAGAGATTTACTGATTAACTAATTAATCAAAATCAGTGAAAAACCAGTCTAGACTCTCTCAGATTATATTCTACATGAAGTGTGTTATACATTGCATATTCTGATGTACATTGCTCGGAGCTTGAGCATGATTTACATGCATGTAAACTTTAATGAAATAATGTTTTATTCATCATTAAATTGCATGCAGAAAAGTTAACATATTAAATAACATTTAAGCAAAATTTGATTTTTGTACAGGAAGAAAACCTTTCACTAATATTTTTACTCTTTGCATTTATAAATCCAGTTCATACTAAATGGCAATCATAATGAAATGCAGCTAATATAAATTTAAATTTTAACTAAAGAAATGTATATACTCAATGAAATAAATATGCTTTGTCTAAATTCAATTCAAGCAAGATAGGGCCATCAACTTTTAATGATCTCTAAATCTGTAAGATTAGTGTTCTAAAGAATATAAAGACACTTTAATAATTGATTATACAAATGCATTCAGCTGCTCAGGAGAAAATAGAAAAAATGAAAACAGTAGTTACTTAGTCCAGAGAGAAGTCAATTTACATTTATCCAGGTGCAGTCATCACAGAGTAATTACAATAACAAGTGGCATCACATTATTACACTCAAATACATGTCTTCTCAATATAACTGAATCGTATCCAAATCTTGACTTTTGTTCAGTTTTGTTCCAATCAGTCATACAGAATTTAATATCTCATTATTTCAGATAATCATAGATTCAACTTCTACAAACATCCTCTACTGATTTATCAGCATTGCAAAGGAACAAACATTATTAGCAGAACTTAGAATGAGCGCTTTAAACTAATAATAGTGATAGAAATCATTCAAGTTTATTCTGAGAATAAAACATATCCATATTAAAAAATTGAAAGAGAATTTCACTGAACAACTAAATCGACTAAGATTTTGTAGAGATACAACTCACTTATTGTAAAATACATATTGAACCTAATCATCAATAATTTTAATGACAAAACAAAACCAGTTAAAGACAGTTTAAACAATATACAGTAAGTTAATAATTTGAACAAGTATGGGACAAGTTGAACAAGTATGGAACAAGTACTGAACCTTAGTTATAATTTTAAGCTATACCGCTCTAGTACATATACAAATAAATTTATTTAGCTAAAAACTAAAAGCAACAACAAAAAATATAATTAAAATTACCTTACCAGTGATGCCTCAAAACATTAACACTCAATACTATTTAAACTTCTAAACTCAACAAACACTTGTAGCACAACTCAATAATTTAATAAGTTATCAAAATATAAAATCCAAATCTACAAGACAAAAATATCTATTTCTTAATCCATCTAATGCATAAAACTCTTAGAATACGACTCTGTTTATAGTAACTCAAACTTCTCCTTGCTGATTTTATCGATCAGGTCATAAAACAGTACTTGGCCACTTGAATACAGGCGCCTTGAAGTGAAAGAGAAACTGTTTGTTCTCTTATTACAACTCCCACATTGTTTATTAGACAAACGATCTGAATATATTAGACTCTAATAATAAAGGAGCATTTCGAAGAAATAATGAAGTCAAGCGATAAAGGAATTAACTAATTCAAATATACAGGTATGCCATAAAAGTATTGGGAACAAGTAATAAAGATATGTACATCTAGGCCTCTGATGCTAATGATAGTTTCCTGTAATAAATAAACAGCAATAATTCAAAAGAATCTTATTATAAGGTTAAAAGTATACACATGTTTTGAACTATATAAACTGTATTCAACTCTGTTACAATCAGATTTACCGGCATATTTTACTCCTGTAATTATTAATTGGTATAGCAAATTATCTATTGTTGTGAGATGGAATGGATGCCAATCTAAATTGTTATCTGTGCTGAGCGGTGTAAGACAAGGAGGGATACTTCCCCCATTCTATTTAATATGTATATAGATTGTATGATTACTGACATGAGAAAACGTGATTTAGGATGTCATATATGTACTATGTTTTCAGGGTGTATTATGTATGCAGATGACTTATTGCTATTATCAGCGTCTGTTTTAGAATTACAATCAATGTTAGATGCATGCGGTCAAGTTGGTGAGAATATAGGTTTGAAATTTAATGCTAAAAAGTCTATGTGCATGAGAATAGGTCCTAATAAAACGGTCACCCCTTCCGCTATGTTAATAAATGGATCAGATATACATTGGGTAGATCATATTCATTATTTAGGTGTTACTTTGACGTCCAGTAAATCATTTATTACAGACCTCAGTGAGGCGTTGTAGAAATTTTTTCACATCTGATAACTCTATACTAAGCCAATGTAATTTGTGTTGGATATTGTAAAACTTGAGTTAATGGAGTCTCATTGTCTTCCTATTCTTTTATATGCCTTAGAAAGCCTTGATGTAAAAGTTACACCGCTTAATGAAATTAATAGCTGGTGGAATTGTGTATATAGGAAAATATTTTCCTATAATAAATGGGAGTCTGTCCAAG
>JAQIXG010005695.1:0-11164 GCA_034700105.1 Oconnorella tubifera | reverse complement strand
GGGGGTAAACTTTAGATTTAAGGGGTAGATAATTTATTTTGAATTAAATTAGATTTAAAATAATCTAATGGAATATGAAGCTTAAACTCTTAATGTTTGTAATATTCAATGCTATTTTTATTGTTATCTAAAGTGGAGCCTATTGTTATTGTATATTTTTGCTATCAGTAGATTTATTATTAAGTAAAACATAATATTATATACTATAAATATTAAGTTTAACATAAAGAATACAGTTAAAAATCATGCAACATTATTAATATCTTATAACCGTCATCTGTAATCATGTCAATTTTCTAATTTCTTTCTTTTTTTAAATATTGCAATTACATTTAAATAATAAATTATTACACGAGGGGATCGCTCGCCCTCCCACCCCTCCCCATCCTCCCATGGGCCGCTGATCGTAGTCGAGAGATGGGTATCGTTAATACCGCCTGCTGTTCGGGTAATGTCCTGGACTTAGTGGCGTTGCTCCAGGCTGTTTGTCGCCTCAACTGCCGGAGGTTTTCAAGGCGGATCGTAAATCAGACGTCGACGGTTCTAATCCTATCTTAAAATGAGTCCTCACGAGTGTTGCCCGGTTGGGTCGTAGTTTACCTGGCGTTTTACTTGGTGGTTTATTTAATGTATAAGTAATAATTATTAAGTTTCTTTTAAAAGGTATGCCGACAAATCGGCCCCGAATATATTCACCCGACAAATCAGCGCCGATACATTAATCCGTCAATTCGGCCCCTTCAATTCATTTAGTAACTATCACTCAAACCAACCCTAAACTTAACCCGAAATATAATCTTAACTTTATTTTTAAACCTAACCCTAACTCCAACCGTAAGCCTAAGAGCTAACAGTCGGGGCCAATATGTCGGGGCCGATTTGTCGAGTCACGCATTTAAGTCTATGCCCTTTTTACATTGCTAAACATTTTACCCGACAATTTAAATGAGTCCTTATTCTCATTTCTAGTGCTGCTTCAATTATACCCGACGTTTACTTGGCACCAGATAACATTACCCGCCCAAAAATGTCATGATGATTAAGGATTGATTTTATCTTCAATCTCAATCATTCTCTCTAATCATTTATTTGCGAATGCAATCAATCCGTCACTTTCTGATTGATTAAAAGATTAAATAATAAAGTATTTATTTGTATTTATTTCTTTACAGAAATCAATTGGGTGGGGGGAGGAGGCGGGGCCCCCAAAAAATTGCGAAAAGAAAATCACTGGATAAACTGTAAGTATTTTTGTTAGCAGATCTTAACCAGAAATTCACGCATGAATAGATGCATACATGTATTATCGCATGAATAAATGCATATATTAACGCATGAATAAATGCATAATGTAATGAATAAATTAAGTCATAATTTAACTCCTAGGCCTAAATTTAAAGCGCAATTTAAAATTTGTAAAAAGTTATAAATTGAATTTGCTTCAATTTTTCATATATCCCACAGCAGATGGCGTGATTTATTACATTTTTACTACACATTTATCGCTTTTCGTGCTGGGATTTATCGTTATGCAATTTAATAATCTTCAGTAAACAGTCCATGTTAGCGATGTAACATAGTTATATATTGCGGTACATTAGCGATCGACTCAGCCGTCCAATTTTATCACAAAAAAATACTACCCACCCCTTGAAATAAATAAAAATATAATCCCTCCCTTTGGGGAGCTATTACCCCCACCTCCCCCTCGGTATCTGGGGGCCTTGTTGGCTGTAATGTAAATAAAAACGTGAAATTGTATCTAGCAAATATTTATACAACTTGAATACTGCCAACAAAATGACAGCTTCTTTTCAAAATACAATTTAAAATATAAATTATATAATTAATTACATAGAAAAGGAGCGATTGTTACAAATATTCTTAAAATAAAGTGAGGGGGGATGTTGAATTAAAACGGCCTGGGGGAGGGGGATTTATTGTAAGGGGGTATGGGGGGGGGTTGAAAAAAATTAAGAGAAAGCTATTGGGTTTTATATTTCAGTAGAAAGCATAGAAGTAAAAATATTTTTTGTTTTTTCTTTAATATATCTTATCTACTAAACAAAGGCAGTGAGATACAAGTGTACAAACAAACGTATAAAGACACATACATACACACATATATCGATCACTACTACAGCCGGACAGTGACGGATACGAAGAGAGACACATTCACGCATCCACGCACGCGTACAACCAGCAATAAGACTGTCACGTGACTCGATGACGTATGACTCTGACGTGACTTTCAATGTCATCGCCAGATGGTGCCCCCCCTTCCCTTACTCCCTCCCTTATTTAATCCTCCCCCCTTATTTAATTCCCCCCTTCCTTCTTCCCCCTCCCATCCTTGTTGTTTCCTCCCCCTCTGAATCCCAAATAGTAATAAACGGTTGTTATTTATTTTGTTGTTAATTTACTCTGTATTTTTTGTGTATTTGTTTTTTTTTATAGAAAATTTGACACAGTAAAGAAATTATTAATTGATTATAACAGGGAGGAGGCCCCCATGAAAGGTCAGTGGGGGGGGGGTGTTTTTATTATCTAATTAGTTCACTGATTGATATTATGATTTAAAATAAATCTATTATTCTATATATTATTGATTGATTAATTGATTGTCTCATTGAGTGTTTGATTGATTTATTGATTTATTTATTGATTTATCGATTTATTGCTCGATTAATTAATTAATTAAGTTTTTATAGTTGTAAAAAATTAAGATATTTACCACCCCCCCCCCCCTCCCAGCACGAAAATATTTTGTTTCAAATAAAAAAAATGTTATTTGTTGCAGACCGGCCCACCCAGGTTCAACTTGGTATCCATATAATCAGCTTATTTTCAATCAGCGAACAAACCATGGTAAGAATTAGAGCGATTTGTTCGCAGTTTGAATTATTTAAAACTTTTTATTTTAAACTCAACAATTTGAATGAGATTTTTTTTGGGGGGGGGGACAAAATACTTACAATTTCCTCGAATACACATGTATTTACATTTTTTACAAATAGGCAGACATTAAAAAAAATGCTGGCAAAATCTGAGTGAAATTCTTCTGCACCCCCGAAATGTGCCCCCCCCCTGGTTCAAATCCCCCCCACTTAAATTTTCAGGACTACTCCATAAGTATGTACTTCCGTCAAGTGTGGCGCGACCCCCGCTTAATGTTTGACCCCAACTTGCTCCGGGGGCCCAGGGAGTCCCTGAAGCGGCGCCACACTGAGATCCGCATGACCGACCTCTCGTGGCTCAACATCTGGGTTCCTGACACTTACTTCAGAAACGAGAAACGCGCCGTGTTTCACACCGTAACGGTTAACAACAGGTTGCTTAAGTTAAACACGACCGGTTACTTGTGGTACGCGACCAGGTAAGGGTTAGGGTCTGGTGTGATTTTGTAGCGTGGTTTGAAGTGATTTTAACATGATTGAAAATGATTTTAACATGATTTAAAATGTTTTTAGCATGATTGAAAATGATTTTAACATGCTTTAAAGTGATTTTAACATGATTGAAAATGATTACAAGTGACTTTAACAAGATTTAACGTGATTTTAATGTGATATAAAATTATTTGATGTATTTAACTATCATTTAGGCGTTTTTCTCAATTTGAGTAATTCTAGTTATTTTAACTAGAATTACTCAAAGTTAAAATTCTAACTTTTTGATAATACAACTTTTTTAAAGCCCGAATTAACATGATTTTAGCAATTTTATAATAAATCTAAAAGATGTCAAATATACAAGTATATATTATAAACCATCATTTATATTTATATAAATATATTAAAACCTGATTTTGAAATAAAATATTACAAAAAATGACTCTAGGATAACGGCCACATTGTCCTGTCCAATGGTATTGCTGGATTTTCCAATGGACACTCAAGTCTGTCCAATGCAGTTTGAAAGCTGTAAGTGGTCAAGTGTCATTTATCTCAGATTTGTCATTCTGTTTTATAAAAGGGTCTCATTTAGATATAAGTTTTTTTCATTTTAGATGACTTAGATATAGGAAATTTTTAAAATATTTATATATGTAAAGATATTTAGTATATACATATGTACAGATTACAGAAATATGTGTACAGGGGTCAGATTCTATACATATGAAGAAATTTGTATGTACAGATTTTATACATATATACAGATTGTATACACATGTAGAGATTCTATACATACGTACAGATTCTATACATACGTACAGATTCTATACATACGTACAGATTCTATGTATATGAGAAGATTCTATACATATGTACAGATTCTGTCCATTTTATACATTTTTAATTTAAATTTAAATTTTTGACGATTTAAAATATGTTCACATCTAATCATCTCAACCAGACTCCACCAATGATGTATTGCGTATTCGTATTTCTAGATACTATTTGATGTATTTCAGTCACAAATACAATGAATACAGTGTTTTACGATTGATACTAATTAATGTATTGCAGTGGCAAATACATTGTATTACGGCTGGTTATTAATTGATGTATTTCAGTCGCGAATACAATGAATACATTGTATTACGGCTGGATACCAGACCCTGTACAGTTTGATGGAGTGATAGAGACGCCAGAGTTTAAGTTGATACAACATGATCTCAAAGACTGCTCTAATAATTACACTTCAGGTAAGGGTACCCCTACAAAACGGCCCCGGATACATTACCCTGACGAAGCGGCCCCGAATACATGACCCTGACAAAACAGCCCCAAATACGTTAACCCGACAAAATGGCCACGAATATATTAACCCGACAAAACGACCCCTTCAATTCATTTAATAACCCTAACACTAACTAACTCAAAACTTAATAAAAAAATCTAACCCTTGCTTCAATCCTAAACTTAATGCGTATCCTAACTTTAACCCTACCTCTATTAAATAACACTTGGGGCCCATTTGTCGGGGCCGTTTTGACGGGGCATGTCAGATAATAGTTTCTGTCGTTTATTCATTTTTCTTTGCAGTTTTTATGAATTCATTCATTTGTAAATTCATGAATTCATTTTATGAATTCATAGTGACAGACAGACAGACTGGTAGATAAACAGACAGACAGACAGATAGAAATAGATAGGTAGATAGATAAATGATAGATTGGTAGATAAATAAAAAGGTAGGTAGGTAGGTAAGTACCATTAACTATTGTGATCATTATAATAATAATTATTATTAATAATGATGATAATGATGATAATTTTTTATTTGATAACAATAATAATAACAATTATGATGACGACGACGACGACGATCATGATGATACTGATGACGTCACACTCTAGGTGCCTACCCCTGCGCCGAGATCAAATTCACGCTGCGTCGTGACGTAGGCTACTACGTCATACAGATCTTCCTGCCTAGCGCACTCATAGTGATGACATCATGGGTGTCATTTTGGATTGACGTCACGGGAGTGCCAGCTAGAGTGTCACTTGGTATAACCACCGTGCTCACCATGACAACCATGAGCTCTAACATCAACGAACAGGTTGTACCCAGACAAAAAGGCCCAGATAAATCTATACCCAGACAAAAGGCCCAGATAAATCTGTACCCAGAAAAAAAGGCCCAGATAAATCTGCACCCAGATAAAAAGGCCCAGATAAATCTATACCCAGATAAAAAGGCCCAGATAAATTTGTACCCAGATAAAAAGGCCCCACTAAATTGGCCCAAGAGAAGAAGGCCCAGATAAATCTGTACTCCGACAAAAAGGCCCAGATAAATTGCCCAAATTGTTGATTCTTAAGGCTAAGGTTGGGGTTAGAGTTAGTGTTACTTAGAGTTTAGTTTAGGGTTGGTTAGGGTTATTAAATCACTGGATGGGTAGATTTTGGAGGGTGATGTATTCGGGGCCGTCTTGTCTGGTTGATGTACTCGGGGTCATTTTGTCGGGACAATGAATTTGGGGCCATTTTGTTGTGTTAATGTATAGTGCTGACGTAATATAATAATATTGACTTTATATATGCTAACCAATGACGATATTGCTGACGTAACATTATTCTGACGTAATGATGACGTCATAGTGTAACTGGTCTGTAGTTACCCCGTGTCTCGTACATAAAGGCAATAGACATCTGGATGATGGTTTGCCTTATCTTTGTCTTCATGGCAATGCTTGAGTACGCTGTCGTTAACGTCAATGAACGCAACGGGGTCTACGTCAGGACCCTACTGGCCACCAGCCGGCCCCCCATCAGCCACTCACCCCTCAGGGGGGCATCGTATCCACGCCTTGGGGATCCTGGGTCCCCCCTGAGGGGCCCTGGGTCGCCCCTAGGGGGTATAGGGTCGCCACTGGGGGGTTCGCCTTTGAGGGGGTATATCTCCCCCATGAGGGGGTTGTCACCTACCAGGGGGCTTTGCTCGCCCCTGGGGGGGCCCTGTCCTTCCCTGGGAGGGGGTTGCGGGCCCCTGAGGGGGTATTCGCCCCCCAGTGGGAATAATATGAGAGAGGATATATATACTCAAATGGTATAAAAGTTTCTTGATTTTAATTAAAAAGTATAAAAATCTAGATTTAAATTAATTAAAAAAGTAGCCTCTGAATTAGACGGGGATTGGGAGGGGGGGAGGGATGGGGATATCTCATTATCTAATTACTTATCTTTCTATCTATCTTCCTATCTTTTCTTATCTCTTTCATTGTTATATCTTTTGATATGTGCTTATTTCACTTTATTTTGTTATGTCATCTCTGACCGTCTGTCTCTCTCATTGTCTGTCTGCTTATCTGTCTGTCTGTTTATATGTGTGTATATCTGCCTGTCTGTATACTCTCAATCCCCCCCCTTACCAAATATTTTATTTTATCTAAAAATGATTTTATTTTTATTTATTCAGCCGGCCCCCCTTCCAAGCATTCACCAACAAACTAGATACCAACAATGCTGTCAGGTTATAGTACATTCATTTCTTAATGTCACATCAGCACAAATGTGTCTATTTAGAATGTCACATCAGCACAAATGTGTCTATTTAGCGTGTCACATCAGCACAGATGTTGCAATTTAGTTCATACATGCTGAATGTGTGTAGAAACCGAGTGATGAGTGAACGCTTGACTCTTAACACAGAGCAGTAAATAATGATAATGACGATGATAATAATAATGATGATTACACTTATAATAATAATGATTATTCTGGAACAATTATATAAAAAGATCTTAAACTGAAGTAGCTGTTAATTTAAGCGTATTACTAAAGGGTGCAGCAAGTTAGAGAAATAGTGAGCTATCCGGGTTTTGAACTGGACCTGTCGCGTCCGAGTCCAGCTTGATGATATCACTAAATGATAATGATGATAATGATGACACCATTGTCCCACAGTTTGTCAGAGAGAGGTTTCTTGACAGTCATCTCTATATCAAGACTGTAGACGTAGACGCAAGCAAGAGACGCGCGAGAGAAGTAGACAGAAAGTCTCGGAGACTTTTTCCTCTCTCTTTCCTTATCTTTAACATTGTCTACTGGATTTATTATTCCGTTTAATATTTCCATCTTAAACTGCACTTATAAATTAAAGGAGGGGGGGATAATGGATTGGGAGGGGGTTTATGGAGAGGGAGTGGGAGGAAGGGGTTGGATTAATTAAGATAGTTTTTTTAATAAAAGCGAAAACGGATTTGTTAACGCTTTTTATACAATTATGTTTATTTAAACGTATGGTCATAGAGAGTACTATTTATAACAGTTTTTAAGAAGTTTCCATCATTTAATTGATTAAAAAAAGTAACTTTCAAAAGAATAGAAATGATTCAACTTAGAGCACTTTATTTATAATTTACTATCGTGTTTATCAGGTGCACTAGTCATTTCAGTGATACAGTATATTGTATAAAATATTATATAAAATAACATTATATAAGAATTACATTTTTGTATTTTTTAATGTATTTGTAAAACTTATGTACATGAATACGTAGTTTGTTCATTTCTATAGTATTATTCATTTATTTACTTGTCTGTCTCTTTGTCTTCCTATCTGTCTGTCTGTCTCCCTGTCTGTCACACCTATTTCCGATACAGTCGCATTTCTGACAAAATATTTTAGATAATATTTTAAAATAATATTATCTTCAATCCAAACAACACAACTTTTTTTATTATGGCACCACTTGCCCAACCCTGTCGTTAATTATCCCCCCAGTACTCTGGCGGAGGTGGGGGCCTCATCCCCCTGGGGGGTGGCCCCATTGGGCCGCGAAAGTTTCCCAACTGGGGGGGACCCTGATTGTGCCCCGAAGGACCTCCCATGTATCCCCCAGGACCCCCTTGATTTTGATGCATGCCCCCCGGGGGGCCCTGTGACCCCATCATACCCCCCTGCTGCTGGTACTGCATGCCGCCGGGTGGTGGTGGGGGCATTCCACCGGGTCCCCCTGAAAAAAAGAAAACAGAAAAAATAAATAAAATTTTGAATTTTTCAAATTAAAATAATAGCTTAGTAAAACTAAGTTCTGATAATAATGATAATAATGATAATGATGATGAAAAAACGATGATGAAACGAAATGACTACAGTCAAATTAACAATACCAGAGATTAAATGATACAAAAGAGCTTCACTTGCTACGCCCTGTAGCAATCGTAGATTTTTATATATATAAAACTTGAACACAAAATTTAAATAAAAAAATTCTCACCAAACATTCCCCTCGGGGGCGGTCCTCTCCACCCCATGGGCGGGGGGCCTTGCCTCATACCCCCCATCCCATGAGGGGGCATGTTTCCATCCATTTGACCCCCTCCTCCACCCTGAGGGCCTCCACCCCCACCTAGACCTGAAAATGAAAATATAAATTGACATTATATTATTAATATAATTTTTATTATCATCAAATTATCATCATTATTATTATCTTATTATCATCATTATTATTATCTTATTATCATCATTATTAACTTATTATCATCATTATTATTATCTTATTATCATCATTATTAACTGATTATCATCATTACTATCTTATTGTCATCATTTCAGCATTGTAATCATCATCGTCATCATTATTAGCATTAATTATAAAGCAACAAAACTATATAAATAAAACAATAAAAAACTGACCTCCATAATTCTGCATACCGCCTGAAAGAAAAACAAATAAAATTATAGGTTAGGGTTAGAATTAGTGTTAGGTTTAGGTTAGGGTTAGAATTAGTGTTAGGTTTAGGTTAGGGTTAGAATTAGTGTTAGATTAAGGTTAGGGTTAGAATTAGTGTCAGGTTAAGGTTAGAATTAGTGTTAGGTTTAGGTTAGGGTTAGAATTAGGGTTAGGTTATACAGTCAGTTATTTATACAGTATATATTTATACAGTATATATTTATACAGTATATATTTATACAGAATTCTATAAAAATTACAAAAAGATAAAAATATAATAGTATAAATACCCATCAAAGGAGGGGGCCTAGGGGGCATAGACATGCCCTGATCACCCCCTGAGGGTCCCCCCATGTTACCCCCCTGTTGACCCATGGGAGGGGGACGAGGGGGCATCGACATTCCTTAAAAAATAAAAAAATAAAAATAGTAAACAAAAATAAATTATTTTTTATTCAATATAGTATTTAATTTAATAATCATTTCAATAATCATAATCATTATTCAATTGATTCAAAAATCATTTAAACGGATTATCTAAATAATTATTTTAAATAAATTTAAACCAATGTAAATACTTTTGCCATAAAAAAAAAAAAAAAAATTCAACCTTGTTGCATGAAATGAGACATGCCAGGGGGGGGCATGGGGGGTGGCATCATAGACGAGGGGGGCGGGGGCATAGGGGGGCCTGACATGTTCACTGAAACAAAAGAAACAAGCGTCAGAACAATAAGAAATCTACAATTATATTTCACTGACTCGCTGCACCCTTTAGTTTATTAATTTGATGGCTACAATTTCAAGATTTTTCACGAATGATAATCCGGACGTTAACTCGCTGCACCTTTTAGTATGACGTTTAAATTAACAGCTACATCACTGAGATCCTTCAAGAGTCTGGACAGAGCATAAAGTTGTTATTACTCGCTGCACCCTTTAGTAAGACGAGTAATTTAACAGTCAAATATTTAGCTGTTATTCATTGATTACATATTCTCTAATTAACTTAATCTTAACTTAAACTTAACTTAAACTTAACTTAAATTGAAATTAAATACATTTAATTGCAAAAATTCAATGAAAAAATGAAAAACTAGTAAAAAAAAGTAAAAAAATAATAAAAAAAGTTTAAAGTGAAAAGTGCGCCAGATCTTACTATTCGGGGGCATCGACATATTCATTCCAGGGTGCATAGGGCCCCCACCCATCCCCCCCGGAGGCGGAGGGGGTGGTATGATGGGTAGGGAGAATGTGGGGGGGTTAAGCATGGGGGGGGCGTCGGCAAATAATTGATGGGGGCGGTCAGCCTGTGAGAGGGGGTTCTGGGCCGCCAGCAAGCGCTCTGAAATAAAACATATATATAAAAAAATTCAGCGCCTACTGTAGCAAATAAACTACAATCATTAATATTCGTAATTAAAAAAACAAATAAATTCAATAAAAAATGAACGAGTAAAGAATTAAATCAAACTTTATTGCTCATTTTTCTATACGTTACGATTTAGGAGAATTATCTTATTATCCGTTATATGTCTTTATTTAATTTACTGATAAAATAAAAATATAATATAAAAATTGAAATAAAACATCCAACCGACCTGCCGCGGACCCGTGTCGCTCTCCCTTGGCGTCTTTCTTGAACGCGTACGATATCGTGATGGCGCGATTGCAGAGATACTGACCGTTCATCGCTTCCATTGACGCGTCAGCAGCGTCAAAGCTGGCAAAGTTAATGAACGCGAATCCTTTACTGTTTCCTGTCTCTGGGTCCCTCATTATCTGGGACAGGAAGTAGAAAGATTAGGAGGGGGGAGAAAGTGGTTGATGGGTGGATTAGGTAGGTAGTTAGTAGTTAAGTTGGTTAGTTAATGATGTAATGGATGAGTTAACAGTTAGTCAATTAATTAGTATTGAGAAAATCTTGTGTTGAATAAATGAAGCGATCAATCAATCGGTCAATCACTTAAACAGTCAATTAATCAATCTATCAATCAATCAATCAATAATTCTATTTATCACTGAATCAATGCA
>JAQIXG010005694.1:0-11165 GCA_034700105.1 Oconnorella tubifera | reverse complement strand
AGATATAACGTCAAATTAAGTTAAATTTAATGCGTAGAACAATGAGATAGCAATCAAATTACTCGTGCTAATAAAAAGCATTTTAACCATTTAGAGTATTTAATCAGTATTTACTAAACCGCTTTTCATTAATGTCTGTTTACACTGCTCATCATTTGATTTATATATTGTTTACACAAGGAAACAAAAAGCTAAATTAGTTATAGTACACTACTATAACTAATTACAGGGACTTTTGAGTGAGGGAGATTTAAAATATAATGACTAATATAATGAGATAATTGACCCGCTATAGAGGTCGTTGACCCACTATAGAGGTCGTTGACCCACTATAGAGATCGATGACCCATTATCAAGGTCGTTGACCTGTTATAGAGGTCATTGATCCGCTATAGAGGTCGTTATTCCGCTATAGAGGTCGTTGACCCGCTACAGAGGTCGTTGACCTGCTATAGAGATCGATGACCCGTTATCAAGGTCGTTGACCCGTTATAGAGGTCATTAATCTGCTATAGAGGTCATTATTCCACTAAAGAGGTCGTTGACCCTCTATAGAGGTCATTGATCCACTATAGAGGTCATTATTACGCTATAGAGGTCATTGACCCGCAATAGAGGTCGTTGACCCGTTATAGAGGTCGTTGACCCGTTATAGAGGTCGTTATTCCGCTATAGAGGTCGTTGATGCGTTATAAACGTTTTTGAACTGTTGTAGAGGTCGTTGACCCATTAGAGAGGTCGTTGACGTTATAGAGGTCGTTGACCTGTTATAGAGGTCGTTGACCCGCTATAGAGGTCATTGATACGCTATAGAGGTCATTGACCCGCTATAAAGGTGACTGATCCGCTCTAGAGGTCATTAACCCGCTATAGAGCTCATTGATCGCTAATAGTAATAACTAAATAAAAACCAAATAAACAAAAATTAAAACAAAGATAAATTACGATGACTACCTTATGTTCATCGACAACGACAGAAAGCGACATTGCGCGTGGCGCAAATGTGTGCAAGGGCTCCGGGTAGAAGGGCAACTTTTCACCGGGAGCAGCAGCTAAAATTATGGCCCTACGATCAAAGAAAAACGTCACCGACGTTTTTAAAAAGTCAAATTAATAAAATATTGAGGCATTATTTAGGGATAAGGGAGGGATTCTATGATAACTTTTCTACAGATTTTTAGTCTGAGAAGCTACTTGTACCAACATTTGGTCTACACTAACCCTACTAATCATAACCCTAACCCTATTGTCATTACAGACTAAATTTTTTAGACCAAATGTCAGTAGATGTAGCCTAATGTCAGTAGATGTAGCCTCATAGACCAAAAGTCTGCACACCAGTTTTCATATCACTGTGTTAAGGTTATTAAATGAATTGAAGAGACCGATTTATGTAATCGGAGTCAATCCGTCAGGGTACCATTTTAGTACATTTGATAAGTTTAAATTTCATAAAAATTATCTTAATATGAGTGGCTTTTGTAGGCACGTTAAGAATCGGATTAATCGTAGGATGATAGTACAGCGACAATATCAAGTTTTCTCTTTATCACTATTGATAAATGATAACAACAAACAAGTAACATCATACTGAACATGATTTCAATACAATATACCTGCGTCTTGTCTGAGGGACCCCGTAGTTCCCGGCCTGCAGGATACCAAAGGTGCACTGGTATCCCATCCTAACAAGACATCTCAACGCAAGCTTAAGGACGAGACTTTTCTTAAAAGATACAAAGTTACGAACGTTTTCCAGCAGAAAGTACTTTGGTCTGTAGTAGTCACAGTAGCTTAGATAACCAGCGATTAAGGAGTTCTGAAATATAAAAATGATATAAAAATTCATTATGAAATAAAAAATAAATTAAGTCTATTTTACAAAAGTTGTGTCTATATAAAGGTATAAGATAGAGAGATGGATAGATATATAGGTAAAGACGCATTGATAAACAGACAGACAGACAGAAAAACAGGTAGACAGACAGAGAGAAAAAAGAAAGACGTATATTTAAAAAGCTCTTATTTCAAAAAAATTCCAAATTTTTTGAATCAAGCACCAAATAAATGAACAAAAATAACTCTGGGATTAAAAGCCATTACATTATAAGAAAGCATAAAAACAATCGCAATATTTTAATGCAGTCATTTGACAAGTAATATTACAGAAAGTCAAAATAAATCAGCCAAATAGGTACCTTAAACTTAGAATACTCCCTAGAATTGAATCTATTCATGCCGCTGAACCCCTGACAGGGGGGCCCCCCGCACAAAAGTTCCACCTCCCCTTTCTGCGGCAGACGCTGCCCCGTATTGTTCACGGTCTCCCCCTGTAAAAAAAACCAAAAAAAATTCAATTAATTTATATTTAGTTCAGAGCGTCATTTAATACCTAGTTAAATAATTTCTAATTTATATAATATCTTTTATTATATTATTGTTATTTCTATAAAATGCAGAAGTACAATAATACAAGATAAAGAAATATAATTTTATAATAAGATTATATTTCCACTGACAATATAAAAAGACACAATTGTTAACATTTTAAGTGCTAAATTGATTAACAGTATCAAGAAAATTATTGCAATTTCGTTTCAAAACCTAATTACTGTATTATATCAAAGATATCTTATGTATCCGCCAAATTAACCGTCTTACTAAAGGGTGCAGCTAGTTAGCGATACAGTGAGAGATCATAGGAATCAAACCCGGACCTGTCGCGTCTGAGTCCGAAGCTCTACCAGTTGAACATTTATTTTCAATCATCAAGGAAATTACCTAAAGTGTATTAAATTGTTCCTTGACAATTCGTTACAGACTTTTGGTCAATGACACTATGTCTATCGACATTTGGTTTACTGACATTTTAACTAACCTAACTGCAACAATTATTACAATCATAACTCAATCCCTAACCCTAACTACAGCTTAACCATAACAATAGACCTAACTCTAACCCTAATGTTTCCATAGACCAAATATCAATAAACCAATTTGTTTGTTTGTTGCTTAACGGAACGGCAGCACAAAAAGACTATTTAGTGCCAGAAATTAAAATTTAAAGTATAAAAATATACGAATAAAATAAACCAAATGACAGTAGACATAATTTCGTAGATCAAAAGCATTAAACTGACATCGATAACAAGACGCAGTAGAACATTGCAATCATCAGTAAATACGGTGCAGTCAGGATTATTGAGTCTGAACGCTTGGGCCGCAGGCTCCTCTCTCTCTATGGCCCATCTGCTCTCAGCAACACCAGCCTGGTGGAAACCCTCAGATAAACCTGATCATACGCATAGATTTTCACTTTAAAGTTAAAGTTAAGTTTAATGTCTAGATTATTAATGCAATAATGGCAATACAATAATACAGTAGTTATTAATACAATAGTAAGAATTGATGGAATAGTTAATAATACAATAATGACAATACACTAGCTATTATTACAATA
Organism: Oconnorella tubifera; assembly: GCA_034700105.1. Taxonomy (NCBI): domain Eukaryota; kingdom Metazoa; phylum Annelida; class Clitellata; order Enchytraeida; family Enchytraeidae; genus Oconnorella; species Oconnorella tubifera. Next base: position 7,705 of record JAQIXG010005694.1, on the reverse strand, counting down.
GAAACAATACAATACATATAAACACAATAGTTATCAATACAATATTTATCAATACAATACTTATCAATACAATAGTTATGAATACAATAATGACAATTTTTACAATACCTCCGCACCCCGCGAATACATCTAGACATTTGAGGGGCCTCACACAGGGCTCCACATCAGGGGGGCACACGATGCTTGCATCAACTTTCTTATCATCATCTTCTTGCTGCTTATTCTTTACTTTTCCCTTGCCCTTACCTTTACCCTAAATCAGTAAAATTATCGTTTATCATTCAAGAACAATGAACAATTGTAATTGATCGTTCAAGAAAAATTATAACGCAGTACGAAGCTTAAGGTACATACAAGCTTATGTTATTCATTTATGCTTAAATGCACATTTTAAATTAGCTTATACTACTTATTAATATAGGTAAAACTTAACTGATATGCATAATAAGCAGTTAAGGTCAAGTTATGCCCACAATAAGTTCAGTTGTAACTTCTGTAAGTGTAAGTGAAGATATAAGCTTCAGATATAAGCTTCACTTATATCTGAATTAAATTTGAAATTTCACCAGAATTAAACTAGAATCTAAAATTTAATTTAGCTTAAATTGGAAACTAGATTTGAAATTATATTAGAATGAAGGAATAAGTTAAGCTTAACTTAAATAGGAACTAAATTTCTTCATACAATTAAATTAGAATCTAAAACAGGAATAAGTTAAGCTTAACATATTTCAGAATGAAATCTGTAACATCATTAAAAATTCAAATTCAGCTGTAAAATAGATACCTTAGACACGCTGCAATTGCGAGCAGAGCTCGGTGGATCCTCAAATTGCCGCGTCTCAGAATTATACGCCTGTAAATTGATAATAATAATAATCTTAAATTCTTAGTCATAAAGTTGAAAGTTTGTTTAACCGTTGAGGAATATTGTTGCAGAGGTCCCTCAGTATCAGAAAAGACCACACGTGCTCCACCCAAGCAGTTATAGTTAAGTTTAACGTCATGTATTACCGTATTTTAACAATATCTCAGACGTAGCTATCAATTTAAGCACTTTACTAAAGGGTGCAGCAAGTTTGAGAAATAGTGAGCTTTCCGGAATTCGAACCTGGACCTGTAGCGTCCGAGTCCAGTACTCTAACCACTTCTCTAACGAGCCTTGACGAGTGAGGACTAACCATCAACTGAGAGAGGAAACCATTTAGCTGAGGGAAATCAGTCCTTATAAACAATAAGGTGAAAAAAGTTTTAAGATTAGAACGAAAGAAATGAATAGAAGTTAAAAAAGAAAGATCTAAGATGGTATCTACCTATCTGTTTAGTAACAACTTTTTTAGCAAAGTGGTATACCACTAGACTCGAAACCGACATGTCCTGATTCAAGTCAAGTGAAAGCTCACTATTCCTCTAACTCTCTGCACCATTTAGTAAGACGCTTAAATTAACAGCTATGTCCAAAAAATTGCTTACGTAACACTATAATCCAGACATTGAACTTAATTATCTTGAATTAGATATTAATTCAACACGATTAAAGCATTAAAAGCTTAAATTATCCGGACAAATTCAAATGACCTCATTAAAATAGAATCTATCAGGACCGTTCTTTGTATAAGACTCTATAGTTTCACCATTCATCAAATCTTCACTGAATACAACAAAACACTTGCCACAAACAGCATCCAATGTCGTCTTGGCTTCTATAATCAAAGAAATTTTAAATGTCATTTAAGTTTAATGTCAGAATTATCACATTATATGAAGGATGCTTCAGACAGAGCTGTTCATTTAAGCATCTTACTAAAGGCTGCAGCAAGTTAAGTTGAATGTCTTGATTACAATATTCTATGAATGATGTCTAAGACGTAGCTGTTAATTTAAGAGTCTTACTAAAGGGTGCAGCTAGTTAGAAGAAAAAAAGTTAGAAATATAAATAAACAAACTTTAGAATAAGCAAACTTACGTTCTTCACACCAATAAAGCAAATTGAGATCAGCTTGATACGATGACTTGATTCCTTTGTGAAGATTTTCTGGCCTGCAAATAGTAAAAAGATTCAATTATTGCCTTAAAAGTCAGAAATAGCAACGCAATGTTTTACAGGTAGTGGTATATAGATAGATAGATAGATAGATAGATAGATAGATAAGTGAATTAATGAATGGATAGACCGACAAACAGTTTAACAGACAGAGCTACAGACAGTAGTGAATCAAATATTCAGCTAAAAAAACTCAATCTCAACAAAATCACAGTCATTTTTTTACTTTATCACGAATAAATTAAATTATTAATATATTACAAGTATTACATACAAGAATAGATGCTTATCTGTAGAAATATAAAAAATTTAAATTGATAAATTAACCTGTAGAACTTTCTCACAGTAAACTGTACATCACCCGTGTTCAGACAGTTAATATTTGCCGATTTGTTTACACTTAAGCTTAATATCTTCGCTATTCTATAAGGCTCCGGTACGGTATCATTCGATCCCTTGACATACTCCCCCTTCCTATAAGCTTCAGGATATAAATCCTCATCTACCTACAAATTACGTTTTTGTGGTATTACGATTTCGCAGTATTGAAAGAATTTTTAATAATCATAGATAATAAAACATAAATTTGTTATCTGTCATTTTATACACTACTCTGCATGAGGGTCTCTAACGAAGCAACAGCGGTCAAAAGCGCACTGCGGATTCAGCGGTTGCGGGCTCGATTCCGAGCGGAAGTGAATTTGGTCACAATTTTAAACTGAGGCTAACTCCGCTGTAAATGGCTATCATTAAAAATATTAATTAATTCATTCATTCAATGATTCATTAATTCATAATTCATTCAAATATTGAATTCAAGATATTAACGTTACATATTGATTACATTAGATCTTTAGTTATTGTATTAACGAAGTTATTCTACAGACACAAAACACAAGGATGATGATTATGACATGAAATACATTTAGTATAAACCTCGGTTTTTGCGATCTTCTTATTACCGGTAGTTAAACCAACCGGTTTTATATTAAACCCAAAGTTACTTGGATCGATGTACGCAGAATCACCCACGTGATAAGTTACACCTTGGTACGTTACGCTGGTGTAGCAATTGTCTACACCGTGATCGCTTAACACCGGAGTATTAAACTAAATAAAAATTACAGTTCAATATAATTTCAAATTATTTTTTATAACTAAATAAATTCTCACAATTAAATTATAACTAGTTTAATTATGAGTTTTTTTCCAAAACGATATTAATTTCAAACTTTAATTTCAAAATGTGGACCATTTTTTTATTTTTAAGATTTTAAGTAAACATTACAAGTATAAAACAGAAGACTTTACTTGTAAACATTAGAAGTACAAATCTTAGACTTTTGGTGTCAGACACTACGGCTACCGACATTTGATCTCCTCTAACCCTACCCATTATCTTAACCCTAACCTTAAACGTAACATGATTGTAGACCAAACATGGGTAGAAGTGTGTCGTAGACCAAAAGTCTATAGACAAGTTACCATGTGTAAGATCCATTACCTGTTTCAATTCAGCTCGTCTTTCACAAGAGGGACATTTCTCACTCTCATTTAGTTCTCTCATGTAAACTTTTGGTATATCTTCAAATCTAGCTCTATCAGGATCATACCTAATTGAACAAAATGATTCCCAATGGGTGCAAACAAAAACTAGTTGACTTTTAGTATTCTTGACTAGCATTCACTAGCATTGATGACTAGCATTCACTAGCACTGATGACTGGCATTCACTAGCACTGATGACTAGCATTCACTAGCACTGATGACTAGCATTCACTAGCATTGATGACTAGCATTCACTAGCACTGATGACTGGCATTCACTAGCATAGATGACTGGCATTCACTAGCATTGATGACTAGCATTCACTAGCATTGATGACTAGCATTCACTAGCATTGATGACTAGCAATCACTAGCATTGATGACTAGCATTGATGACTAGCATTGACTAGCATTGATGACTAGCATTCACTAGCACTGATGACTAGCATTCACTAGCATTGATGACTAGAATTCACAAAGACCTAATCTATTAAGCATTTGAAATGTTATGATAATCACAAACTGATCAAAACTTCTTCTTATTGCATTCAAATTATGAAAAAACTTACAAAAACTGCCTCACAATGCACGAAAATAAAAGAATTCTCTAAAATCATATAATATTAATATAAGAAGTCAGTCTATCATGTCAAAATGACAAAATCCAGAATCTCATTAAAAGATATTCTATAGTAAAAGCAAATTAAATTCGAGAAATAGAACTGTACCATTTTTGGTAATAAAATGTGAGACCATCATCATTGAGTATTACATTATCAGAATCAGGATTATCACACCCACCTATCATGTACCAATTATCAACAGGAGCCTTGTAGATTACCTAGCAGAAATAAATACAAATATAGATACATTAAAGATATATTTAAATATACCCAAGTAATGTTGCAATAATGTATCAGATACATAAATATATGAAAATAATGTATTTTACATACATAAATTAGTGTTAGAGTTAGGGTTAGGGGTTAAGAGAATCATTCATAATAAAAATAGTTTTTGAAGAACAGTCCGTTGACCAATAGTCCTCTCACGAATCGTCCTAGAACCGTAAAAAGTAAAAAGAATCAACTAGACAAAAAACGATGATTTCTTACGGTAACTTTATGCACTACAAAGTCCAATTGAGTATCTTGACAATCATCAACAACAAACAATTCTAACGCATCGGAAGCCTCTCCCAATATAGTATCACCACCACGACTAAAATATAACCATAATATTGTTCTTTAGTTCTTTGTATTATAACGTCAAATCAGAACAGATGGATATTTAGCGCAATGCATTCGACGAGGATTACAGTTCAGATTGCATTTAGATTTAAGTTCACAGTTGGCTAGTTTTAGTATTATCCGGTTAATCGATTCAGGATTTATTTGTTGCGGTAACCTTATATGACACCTTATATGGTACCTTATATAACAGGACTTATATATATATATATATATGATCATCCATATGAACTAAGGCAGCGGATCCCAACCTTTCTGATGTGTGACCCCTTGATAACATTTTCCAAATTGTGGCGACCCCAATGATAACATTTTAAAATTGTCGCGATCCCAGCACAACAGTTTGTTACATTTTTTGCTAAATATTTTTAAAAATCAATTTGCAAAGGAATAAAATGTTTAACATTACATTTTCAGTGCGTATTGTGCAGTGCATGTACATTGCACAAAAACTTTTTAAATTAGTTTTTAATTTAAAAAATATTTCTCAGGAGGTCTCAAGCGACCCCTGGCAAATTGTCAGGCGACCCCAATTGAGGTCGCGACCCACAGGTTGGAAAGCGCTGATCTTAGGATCTACAGGCTGACACCAGGGAAGAGCTCATCCCACAATGTATCCCAGAAGATTTTAGTGAATTACTTCAAAATTAAAATATCTCAAAACGCATCAACGTTCTATCATCACTTTATTACAAAAGCCACAACACGTTACTAAACATTGAGCTGTGATATTAAGAAATATTATCAAAGTAGAAGGGTAGGAAAACTTACGCAAAGAATTTAGCATGGAACATTTTGTCTCCCCCATTCTTTTGCTGCCACATTTGACCAACTCGAGCAATGTACAAAGGTACAGACGGATCATCCGGCTTTACACTTACATAGTCTCCTACGCTGATCTACGAGTTCAAATACTCACAATCTTTATTTCAATGTTTAATTAAAGTGTTATTAAACACTTAGTTTAGTTCTGCCAAGGCTGTTAGAGAATTGGTTCCAGCGTTGGATTCAGATGCGACAGGTCCAGGTTCGAATCCCGGAAAACTCACAATACTACATATTGAGTACTAGACCCAATGACACAAAAGGGTACTATATCCAATAAACATATCTTAAATTTACTGTCCTAGACACAGGGGCCATAACCTAATATAAATTTTTAAATCTAAAAGCCTTCGATTGGGGTATTAGATCAAAATTAATAAATCTAAAATTTACTGTCCCAGATGCAGGGCTACTTTATCAGAAAACGTGTAGAAACATAATATTTTATAGAGTAAAATAAGCAATGTACTGTTTCTCCATTGACAGATGCAGATGTATAGTAAGTCACACCATCTCTCTGTTTTATACAATCGTCGATCCACTCAACTTTCACCTTAAAACACATAGTACTTTTTAAACACTAACTGCTGAAATTTTACATTCAACATACTTCCATCGCATAGCTAACTTCTATGATACACTTAACATCAAAAAGCTCAAAAATGAACACAAAACGCTGTTTCAAAACAAATTAGAAATCGCTAAGCAAACCAGAAACAGAAATTATAACACTTGACTCTTAACGCAGCGCAGTAAATAATTTCCTTTACAAAATAACAGGGCAGTGCAGCTAAAACTGATTTTTCTTTTAAAACCAAATGCACTTATGATGCAGTAAAATGCATCATTATAAATAATTAAATTTAAAACAAAGCAGCTTACGCTGGTTTTTTTACTGAAAGCATGACCATGTTTTCCCTTATTTCCAGAATCAGCCATCTTTTTTCCAGCATCTGTATCGAGTTCTTGTTCCTCTTCTTCTTCGACGGCATCTTCTAGAATATCATCCTCCTCGGCGTCTTTGACGGCCATATTGGGACATCTGGAAATAAATTAAAAATCTTATCATCAATAATAATCGCAAGTAAAGTTGAAATAAATGCTCTAATACAATTATACATTAAAGAGAAAGACACAATGAATAGAATAAAGTTATGACCACAACCAGTTTGGCATCATATATATATAATAAGTTAATCCAGACAAACTTAATCTGCTGCACCCTTTAGTAAGACGCTTAAATTAACAGCTATGGCTGAGACAGCGTTGATATAATACAGTAATCCATCCTTGACAGGCTTTAAGTGTTTTACTAAAGGGTGTCTACAAGTTAAGGTAACGTCATGTTAACTTAACTTGTAGACACCCTTTAGTAAAACACTTAGAGCCTGTCAAGGCATGTTAGAGAAGTGGTTAAAGCGCTGTATTCGAAATTGATAGATGCATGTTCAAATCCCGGATAGCTCACTATCTCTCTAACTAGCTGCACTCTTTTTCAGCCGTCAATTTAAGCGCCTTTAGTAAGACGCTTAAATTGACCGTCAATTTAAGCGTCTTTAGTAAGACGCTTAAATTGACGGCTACGTCTGAGACATTGTTCATATAATACGGTAATGCAAACATGAAACATAAACGTTAGCCTTATAAATAATAATCCGGACATTAAATGTAACCTATATCTACCTTCTCAGATTACAAGCTTGTTTTGATTTCCCTGCACCTCCGAATTTTATCATTTCCAAGCACGATTTGCATTTGCCGCAATCAGGCTGCTGACAAACCTATAAAGGATGGAAAGTACACTAAATTGCAACCCAATTTGCAACCCGGATTTTCAAGTTAAGATTATTATTAAAACAATAGCAATTCTTTTATACGAAAACAACACCACTTTTTAGTAGACGAGTTTATATATAAATAAAACTCTACGTTTCTATGATACTAACGCCCCCAAAGAAGATGATATACAGGGTGGGGCAAAAAAAAATATAACCCGACGGAAAATGTGATATCTTTGTCAATTCACAATATTTTCGCTC
>JAQIXG010005693.1:0-11166 GCA_034700105.1 Oconnorella tubifera | reverse complement strand
CTTTTCACCAAAGTCGTCCAGGCACAAGTCGTCCAGGCTTGCCTGGAGAAAAGTCGGGCCGTGTATTCTCACCTTAACAGTCGACGAAGCTTATAAATTACAATTCGCGTCAAAAATAAGAAAAGAAAAAGTTGGAGAGAAAGTTGACTACATCATTTTGACGACCAAACTAAAATTCTCTTTCACAAAAAAAAATCCGAGTAGGCTATAGCCTACTCCAGCTTATGCCTGGCGCCGCCACTGGGTATACTGTATAGGCGAAATAGAATATTTGATGCAATATAAAATTTCATAGACAAATTGATGTTTTGAAAAAGTTTAAATAAACTTAATTCACAATGACTGGTAGAGAATATTTCATGAACAAACGATTTTATATTTTCATCTTACTTAACATAATAATTAATTAAGTATTTAAATATATTAAATATAATTTGTGAAAAATGTTCACATATCTTATTAAAGTAAACAAATTTAAAGAATTTATAAAATAAATGTTATCCAATTTATTATCTACAAGATTGCAGTTAAAGAATAAAGTATAATAACAGTTTCGTTATGTATTTATAATACTAATTCTACATGTAATATGTACTACAGGTATGATGTTTAAGATTACATTAAATTGTCTACATATTGAATGGATATATAAATATATTTAAAATGTAAAAATGTACTAAAAATGTACTAAAATATTTAACAATTTTCAAGATATACAGGGTGCGCCATAAAAAACGACGTCCTAGCGACTTTTCGATAACTAAGCCAAAACTAAATATTTTTTCTCAAAATTTTGTCAGTTTGTAGGCGAGGAAATTTGACGTCCAAAAGCCAAATTTAACTTTGATATCTTATCGTGGTCAATAGTTATGAACTTTCTACGAAAAAACTTAAAAATTCAATTTAACTAAACTCAATAATAGAGCAATTTTGAAATTGTGTGATTTTTTGTCAAATAACTTGCACACTTTTTCTATAAAACGGGTCATTTTATGAGCGTAGTATCTGTAGATAAAGTAGATAACAAAAATAGTCCCTCTCTGTTCTTATCTGAGCCAGGAATCTCTTTCTTATTGTCGATACGGTTGTGCTCACGAAATTTTGTGACAAATCAGTGCAAATCTGTTGCTCATCGGTTTTCATGCTGTAGTGACTTTTAACTATGATGTAAGCTCATAATATATGACAGAGTCCTCATGATCTTGGACATCCCAATGGTTAATATTGAACACATATTTCAGGAGTATTTACCTGTTTTAATGCGGCAATTGCTACACTTCAAGAAACTTGAAAATTCTGGCTTGGTTAAATTGAAATTTTATTTTGTTCGTAGAATGTTCATAACTTTGGAATGAATTGTGGTATCAAAGTGAAATTTGGTAGTTAGATGGCAAATTTCCTCCTCTACTAACTGACAAAATATTGAGAAAAATATTTACTTTTGGCTTAGTTATCGAAAAGTCGCTAAGGAGGTAATTTTTTAATAGCGCACCCTGTATAATTATAATGTGTATATTTATTATCAAAATTCTTTTAAAATTTAAAGACCCTTCGCAGTTTTGAGAGTCTTCAAATCCGTCTTTCTGGCGATTTTCTAAATTTTATTAATTTTTCATAAAAAAGTAATGCAATGAGATTTTAAAACGCCACTGCATGATTTTATTTAAAACTACTGACAAACATTCTGGAGCGGGGTCAACACCTCTTATTCTAAATTAAAGCACATTAATTCTAAGCGAATTTGAACACTCTTTTCACCATTAAAAATGAAACTTATTTGTTTCTTGTAAATCACATCTGCACAAAATGCTACTGGTGATAAAGTCATGTTGTGTAATGGGTATTACGAGAGTGATGAGCGAATACAAGTATATATCCAAGTAGTCTGTTTGTAGTCAAGTATACACTCAGACTACTGAGTGAATTCTTGACTGATAAAACAATGCACTAAATTGTGTTTCGTAATATTATGGAATGACAATGAAAAACAAATAAAGCTTGAACCAAATTTTATTAATTTTTTTAAAAGATAAAAAAATTTAACTAGTTTTTGTTTGAGTGACTGAGCATTGATATTATGATACAGATAAACAAATTGATAGTTGATACTAGCGCTTACAGTAAATGCCCTAATATTGAATGTGATATAATATTGTATATCATATGCAAATCATGTAAAATATTATATATAGAAATATTACAAGTAATAATTTAGATACAATAAGTTTCATTATGATATTATTACATTTAAAACTTTGACAACTTTGAAACATTTGATATTATTACATTTCATTTTAATTACATTTAATTTTTCTTCAATTCAGTTCATTGTAATTAGTTTTATATTGACCGATTTATATCAAATTTGATATTAATAAATAATTATTCGTGCATGCATGTCAAGTTTGACAATAGTTTTACAAATGAAACAAATAATATAATAGTCAAATAATGCAAGTCATCAAAATGCAGATACATAAAAAGAAGCAGTATTATCTATAATTTAAATATAACAAAAAATAAAATAAAATATTACAACAATTTCAAATTAAATATGGTAATAATATTTACACTTATATTTACATTACATATATATTGTACAATGTCACTAAACATGCCATAATTATCATTAAAATCATTACATTTAATGATTCGTACATCTATTGCATTTGTTATAGTTTAGATAAATAATAAATTCTAAATTTTCATATAAAATTATATTAATGAAGCAGAATTGCAAGAACAAGAAAGTCGACTAGTGATTGATCTGATTTAAACAATAAAACTTTAAAAATTTCCAGGATTGCAGCAATCACAACAAATGTAACTAAATTTGTTGTCTGTAACTCCTGCCACATATCTATAAAATGATGCCCGTACAAATATTAACGCAGATTTAACACCGACATCAAATATTCTAAAAGCCAACGATTACAAACTATGACCCGTTTATACAGCAATCGAAATATCTCAGATGTAATTCATACCAAAACAATCCAAACCGACTAGTTGAATGCATTGCAGATAATACATCAATGATTTACCAACTGAACATAGTACACACACAAGAAAGGCAACTGAATAATATAATATAGATATCTGTCCGAAGAAAAAGCATTCTAGTATTCGCAGAAGATTCAACGGGAGGCTGTTGTTGCGGACGAATGTTTGTAAATGAAATACCGGACACTGGTTTGATTGCGACCGACCATTCAAATGCAGGAGTCGTTGCGGAAATGTTAATGGGGGACTGGGGAGTTTTTTTAACAGCATTTGGTCTGACGGAGTCAATGCGTCCTGGGACACTGACATCCTTGTATGGAGGATCTGAAGCAGGATAACAATTATGAATATAATACATAAGCAATACATACTATACAGAAATATTTACTGCTTACTTTATTTCAAATGCTTATCTTTATTGTTTAACGTAAGAGTTCATGTTTGAATAGAACACTACTACTAGTTAAAGCTCATTGAAAATTGGTTAAAGCGAAGAAATGTATCCTGGATTTGAGTATTCCATTGAGAGCAGTATTTTACAAAGTGCCGAGTCATTTAGAAAGATGATTAGATCTTAAGTAAAGTTGTTCCCAAATTCTAACACATATGCTAAACTTACATGTAATCAATTTTTGTTTCAACCACTGCAATGTTTTGTTTTACATGTTTTCTCTTCAAAATATATGAATGAAATTATAAAATAATATGCCTATACAATATACAGTATAAGTCAATTATTTAATAAACTTTTCATTGAATAATTACTATAAAATGCAATATAAATTCATACTGACTCACAAGTGAGCAAACATATAAATCATACCTAAGATAATAGGTTGAAGACTAGGGGTAGTAAACCGTAAAGCAGCCACTCGACCAATCACAGCCCTCGACGTGGCTTGAACTCTCACTGCATACGTCGTCGCTTCAACTAAACCACTCAGTATTAAACTGCGCACATCCTATACAGAAACCAATTCAACACAATTATAGAATAAATTACGCGAAGATAATTTATGAGTAACATTAATAAAGGGCAACAATTTAAATAATATTTCAAGTCAAAGCAATCATAGTCCTTTATTTATTATAAAATAAAGCAACACAGTAAACATTATATATTGTAAAAATTAATAATTTCTACATATTTTCTCCCTTTCTTTAGTGTACCTTTTTCAATACCTTTCGTCTGCTTGTTCGATTCCTTTTTTTAACTATCCCTCATCCCTTAATCTAAAAATTTGTTGTATGTGTTTCTCTTTCTTATTAGGCCTATAATGTGTATTTGTAGATGTTAGTCATGATGTTTTGACATTTTGCATATACTATGTTTCCTATGTTCGCGGAAATAGTAATGGCCGACACTATTTACATTTGTGTAACATATATGATTTAAGATTAAAGAACAACAAACCTTTGCAACAGTTCGCGAGATAACAGTTGTCCAGTCTAACAACATGTACTGGTTGCCACTGAGTACCTGACCCCAGACTACAGTATACGCTACTATGGCAACCTCCGACACAGGAGCAGACCACGTGACCTTGGCCGAGATGTTTGTGTTACTAAGAATAAACTGATGATGCAAGTCTAGAGGCTCGTCGGGAAATTTTGGCTCTAAAAAATTTAAATAAAAAAAAATTAAAGTAATAAAGTTGTCATATAAAAATAAAAAGATTAAATTTCAGACAGACGGAACGATGATTTGAGGAAACTTATCCCCCTAGGGGTCTAAGCCCACAGGGAGAAATATAATTTAGCTGACCTAAGCAGCAATCTGCAAATAAAGCATGCTATTTCACAGACCTTTCCTTCTCCTCTTTTACTTTCAATTGGAAACAAAAATTGTTACAAGTTTCATATTATGCTAGCCTAGTCATTCCCAAATAACAATACTTTATGCACTATATTAAAAGTACTTGGTCAACAATGAAAACACTTGTTTTTTGCACAACAAATTCACAACAATTCTTGATAAAATCTGATATATCTAAATGAGATTTATCTGATCAGCAGAATGTCATTAAAATGTCTCTATCATATTGTATACTTATACAATTAAATCTAGTTTCAATAAATGCAAGAAAATATATGATTCTTACGTTTGGTAAGGCAATCCGGACTAATGTCACCAATGACTAATACTTGAGAACAAGATGGCGTCGAGAAGAACAAGAACGCCATTGGTCCAGCAATCCCCTGTAAGGAAACTGACTGAACACGAAGCAGGTAGCGACAGTCAAACCGCAGATCATATATTGTGAAATGCTTATCCTGAAAAAAATTAACAAATGCATAAAATAACATTGACAATCTTTATTTTTGTAACCAGATACTTGAAATTCACTAGTAAAAGCAGACAAAATAGAGAAATATTAACATCAATGTGTTCTAATATCAATATTGTTTTAATTGATTCGTGTAGCCACAATACATTCAGTAAAGAAAATATCAATCATATTTTTATAGTCTCACATTTAAGTCCTTTTGATTCCTAAGAAGTCAATTGCTTCACATTTTAGATTAGCAATCTGACAGCTCTACAGTATTTTACTATACTTTACCTTTAATGTATTTCAAACTTTAAACTTAACTCTCAACTGAATTACTTGTAGGGGACACATCAGAAATAGTTAATATAATCCAAATATTTAAACCTCAGTCAAAAACATGAGAGGCAGAACCTTTACCAGTAAGGCATTTCAAATTATTGCAGAACAAAGATATATAAGTGCATTGATTAGGAAAGGAATAGAGCTCTTACATGTGTACTTGCAGACATGGGTGGTACAAGACCTTCATCGCTGATCTTTTCATTTGCACAACCCTCCATCGACCAGTAAACAAGAGTTTTATCAGGCTCACTTTGTGAACCTACAATACATAATTATCAAAGCTTAATTTTTTATATATTTATATATACTTTTTCTTCTTTCTCTCTGGTAATAAAGTTTATATAAATACAACACATTAAAACATTACTTTAGTAAATATCGATCAAAATAATAAATTGCAGGTGAGTCAATCAAAATGATGATAAAATTCACTCCATGAATATAATCATGATTAAACTGCCTAACATCCATTATAATATGGTCAAACGTTCTACACGTCTAGTGAAATATTCATGATGTCATAAATGAAACAAAACCTGTATTGCACAGTAAATAAAGTAGTAACCAAAACACTTTGAATCGCAGGCATATTAAAAATAAGAAAAAGGATTAAAATAACAAAATCACAGTTAATATATTCTTAATCCTAATTATGTTAATATAGAATTAAAGCTAAGATATTTTAATTACTAAATATATGCAAATTTATACAAACTATTATTATGTTTGAATTTTAACTATACAATCATATTGAAAACTAGCAATTGCAACACATTAAATTTAAAAACAGATCCTTCAAGAAATCAAATAATGTCTCTCAAAAACAAGTACATTTCAGAAAATATTGTGAATTTGGTGTTGGAACTAACCTCGTTCAAATTGCCACAAGATGTTAGATTTCAGTAGACCATTCTGAAAGTAAGTCTTATCAATAGCAAGACCAAATGGAAGAGATGGAGTGGGCAGAGGGCGAATGGCAATAGCTGGAGGAGTTGTGGAAACAACTTTAACAAATAAAAAAGATAAATATAATTACAATGACAATCAAAGTAGAATATAATAAACGGTGAACTGTGTTTTACATGATCAAGCAAAACCGTGCAAAAAAATTAAAATGATAATGTAACTGCAAAACATCGCTTAAATATATATTTCTGGATAAATTTAAAAAATGACTCGCAAAAGATTCGCAATTTAAACAGAAAGACAAAATGTATCTAATATGAATATATTCCCTGCAAAAAAACCAAAAAATAAGACTAAAAATAAAACTTAAATAATTATTTTACGTTAAGATTTAGGTTATGATAAACTACTATCACATTTTTATATTTATTGTGAGGATTTTTAACTGGGTTAAAAATTCCCCACTTTGAAATTGATTCCCAATTTAAGTGGGTCAAACCACTTAAAACCCACTTAAAATTGGTGTTTGTGCATCAATTAAAGATATTAAAATAAAATTTTAATAATTAATTAAGTGATTTACTTTTATCAGCAGTTCGAGGCAGGGGGTAGGTCGTTATATACAAACTGGCTTTTTCACTTTTAAGTCTCACATCCCCATGTTGGCATATGGCTTGAACCTAAAAGAAAAAAAAATTACCTGGTACTCAAAAATTAAGTGTTTGTAACATTCAGTAAAACTAAATTGAGATTTATTAATCATCTTGAATCGACAGCTTATAGATAATATCAATTTTCATCAAGACAAGGAATAAATATGTTAAAAATAAAAAATAGTAATACTGAAACAAAATTGCTTATATGAGCAGACTATAATTAATATTATTATATATATACAAAAATAAATATAGAAAGCAATATAGAAACCTGAATAAAGTAGCTCGTATCAGGCTCTAAATCTGTAATTCTAAACGATGTACGGTCCGCCATGACACCTTGTTTGTGTTCTTGTAAACTGACAAACTGTGGCGCCACTGTCTTTAAACGTTTGCTCCAAAATATCTGAAATATTCACAACAGATTTGATCAAGGAAAGATTTCTAAACAATTTTTTGATCAATAAACTAGATAAAAATAAACGTAATGCAAACAATTAAAACAAAATACATCACTGAATAATTCAAAAAGTTGAGGAACAGTTATAAAGATGACGTCAGAAAAGTGTTAGATTATGATCATATAGAAAATAAACGAGTTTATGCAATTATACATTAAAAAACATATTAATAAATGATGAGCATACATTTGTATCTTATCTATATTTCTACCATATATACAGATGATATAAATCCAAGACAGAAGTCATAGACTATACATAATATACATAATACACAATATGTTGCACTTAATATTTAGTAACATGATTAAAATTGATATACAGCACACTATCATGATACAAACCTTGTATCTAGAGACGGGTAAATCAGTGGCTTTAGGTGGCGACCAGTGGATTGACACAGCTATTTTACCATCTTTTACAAGCGTGTCACCTTCTGTTAGATTTGTTGGAGGCGCAGGCTTTTGAGGCTCTATAAAATTTACAGCAAACATAAAATTTACATGGCCATTTAACTTGATAAATCAATAAAAAGAATTATCAGCACATTTGTTTTATGTTTTCGTAATTTGTTTTGAAATGCATACTTCTCTACTAATATTTTAAAAAGCATAAAAATACTTTCATACTACTATACTTGAATTGTAATAACTAGGCCAACTGTGTCTGCAAATAGTAAATTTGCTTCTGTAAATGTATGTTTCAAATATACATGCTCTTCCTGATATAGGCTATAATGCTTGATTTAGTATCTTTGTTGCAGAATTCAAAATCCAGTTCCAACATAAAATCATAAGTTACAAGAACAAAGTTCAAGCAAGTAAGTCAATTTGTCACATTCTTTACCATGTAATAAATTGATAAAATTCTCTAATTTAAATCAAAGAAAACAGAAAAAAGAAGCATACTTTAACAATCCCTTTTTTGACAATTTATAAACTGTATAAATCTAAATTGAAAATCGTAATTTGTCACAGTTAAAATACCTTTTGAAAGAGTAAAAGGCACACTATGTGCTGAAGGGCCACGACTGCCATAAATATTGACAGCCATCACTCTAAACTGATACCAAGCTCCTGGTCTCAGGTCTTCTATGCTTATAGAGAAACCAGTCGTCTACACACAGCCACATGTAAAACTTTTATTAAATTATGAAGAAAAACGTAGTTAATTTTATCACAACATTAAATGAAAGAGAAATATTTAAACGGCCAGTAATGTGTCACAAAAAGTCGATTATAAATACTGGTAGTAAATTTTAGTTTTCAAAATTGTTCATAAAAATATTATAACATAATTTAGTGTTAAATAAGTGTGGACGTTGCAAAAAGACTGCTAAGGAAGAGGATGACTATCTATCTAGCTGGCTATCTAATAATTACCAGTTTCAAAATAAACCCACAATTGATCCACAATTTTTGCTCAGTAGCTAAAGCATATGCCGTTTTATAATGCAATAATATTGCAGTCATCTAATATTGAAATATAATGATTTTTTTTCAATTAAACAGCACACAAATATGATACCATAAAAGATCATTTCAATTACACGCTGCAACTGACCTGAGCGATTTGCATCCATCGCGGCCATGACGGTTCGTTTAGAAACTCTCCTACGTCAGATCTCGATTCTATGACGTAAACAACATGGCCGCTAGAGTTTGACACCGGGGGACGCCACTGCAGGTCAACTGACTCGCCCTCGTGCACTGATTCTACCGCGGTAGGGGAACTAGGTATCTCTGGCATGCCTGTACATTTAAATAATCATTTTTCGAATAAAAGTTAATGATGTTTTTAATATTAATGAAAGAGAATTAGTGAGGCGGTGGAATGTTGGACTAGAAATGTTCTGGCTTATGAGATACAGAAGTCAGAATGTTTCGGTAAGTTTCTGCATCCTTTGTGCTGTTTCGGTACCTACCTACGCCGTTGAGTTGTTGATAAAAGGTTAAAGAAGCAACATGTTTATACGACTGATATCAAAATAAAAAACCATCGCTCTGATTAAAAGTAAATTATTGACAAAATTATAATAAGTATTGTAATAACAATTGAAATCTTTTAAGAATAATTGTTATTGATTATTATCAATTTATTGATTTCTTGTTATATATTTGATTTATTTGTCTATTATATGATATTTGTCTGCTTTTTGTCAAATAAAACAACAAAAATGGAATTTAATAAAAATACAGAAAAGAAATATAGTATTCCCTTCAATCAATGTCTATTAATTCTACAATCCATTTAAACTATAGTTACACTATAAATAGCATGACAGAAAATATTTCTTATCGCTCGGTTATAACATCAAAGATCGTCCTAACGCAAAACCTTTTACAATCTCATTGGGTTCAAATTTTCACTCAAAATTCTCATATTACGATCAAAATTATGGATATCTTAAATCTAAACATGAGACTGGAAATTTGATCAGTCAAATTATTCAAATTGGCAAATGATTATGAACCATGGCACTGTACCTAGAAGGCTTGGCGCATAATTCAATAAGGGGAATTGAACTGCATGATATTTGATCAGTACAGCCATCTGGTGTTGTATTTTGAGTCTTATTCGTGTATTACTATGCTGTGTTTTTCATATGAATCTCTGTAGTTCTATAGATTGTTTTGTTCGACTGGTAAATTTCAAGCAGCTCTAAATGTATAATATTTTTTATTATATTATATATGTTTAATTTAAAAATAGAATATAATATTTGGTATGACGTCGTCATGCAATGTCTTCTAATTTAAAAATGTCTACTAATTTTAAAAATAAATAAATAACATGTAGATTTTGTAATAAGACGTTATAATTTTAATTATTCTCGTCGTGTCTGGTATGAGTCAGTCATCTCTCCCCTCGTCCCAGTCTTCGTCTATCAAGGGATCTGGGCCAGTAGGATCATGCCCAGTATTCTTCAAACGTGATATTCGCCTGACCACTAACGGCCTACTCTACAATCATGGCCCAAGGGGCGTTCATTGCGAGGGGGTTGGCAAGCCTCCAAGACGCGTTGGTTTACTAAACTCTAATGGATTACTGGATTCTCACATTCATCGGGAAGCCCCTTCGGTAGCAAGTTCCGCTGTGCCTGATTTTATGCCCCAGTCAGCTTCCTTAGGAACTTTGGGAAGTGATTCATTTAATCAACCCATACCTTTACCACACCTCTTAACGAGTCGCCCCTTGCTATCCTCTCGCCTCTTTTCTTCCGTCCCTTCAAGACAATCAAATTCATTCCCAAACCCGCTAGGCTCGTTTGCACTGCTACTTTGACTAAAGTTTGCATGTCCGTCGTAAATTCACCGTTGATCGAAAATAATTGGATTAACCTCCTCTCTGTTACACGTTTAGCCCTTCCGATGCCCCAGAGAGGAGGGGTCAAAAAAATCTGTGTAACGAAATAATTTGAAGATGCCGAGACGTGCCATCTGACGGATATCGCGCGTTGCTTAACGGAGCTATAAACAATCGAGTTGTAAGCGGGGGTCAGAGAAAGCGGGTAAAAAACAATGA
>JAQIXG010005692.1:0-11170 GCA_034700105.1 Oconnorella tubifera | reverse complement strand
TTTAGATTATGTGAGTGAAGAGCACGGTGAACTTTTATATCAAAACATTCTTGAATGGAGAAGAGATAATCAGGGCAGATGCGGCACAGATATGTTGGGCTAGTACTTTTGGTGTTTGTAACTTGACGACAACACACTCTACAAGAGAAAACCACTTTCTCATCTACATTATTAACTGTTCGAAACGTTATATACATTGTGCATTTCATCGCCGCATAGTAAGCAATCAAGTTTTTCACAACGTTCTTTGCAATTCTAACGATTAGGGTTGTTGTCCTATAACCGATGAATTAACAACATGCATAAAGAACAGCAAATGGCAGACATTTAATTCTATTAATTTTATTATTTTAATGGCATACATAATATTAATCGATTTCATCCCCCCACTCTACTTCCGTAAATGATAAAAGTCAATAAAATTTAATTGTCTTCAGCATCACTAAGCGTATCTGAATATATATTCATCATTGATTAATAAAATAATTAAATTATTACTTCATCACCCTCCCCCCCCTTCCCCACAGAACCTCTCATAAATTTGTTATCCTCGAGCGTCTGTCCACTATAACTCTTTTTTTTATTAACTGCATTATCATTAATAGACTTAAATACGAAATAATTAAGGGGTGTCGACAAAATATGAATATATATTTAATATAGTCAAATAACTACATAGACCTTATTTTTCTTTTTAAATGAAATAAAGTAAGTTCTTCGAGAAATACAGTAAATTTCACGAAATTTGTATCCGCTTGAAGTTATTTGTATCGAACGAAGGGGAGGGGCGACCAAGAGATAACTTTTTAACAATTAATATGGTTACAAACATAATTGTTAGTTATTTTGAGAGAGGCAATTCCACCGCCCCTTTAATCTACGACTGTATAGTTTATATAGAAAATATATTTGTGTTCTGTACAATGGCCCATCCACTGTATCCACGTAGGCCTATATATTAACTAAGGGTTTGTGATTCTTCCAAATAGTTAGTTATGGGTTTTTTAAGGTTACCACTAACTTTTAACTTTTTGAAGTTTTGGTATTCGATTACATGCATTTCTCCCCAATATACATATTTAGAACGCAAACATTTTCAGTAAACCATCACAAGGGCGGCAGGGGGGGGGATTACCGCTAAATATATTGATTTTACCTCCAGAGAAATCATTTCACTAATTTTACTGGAGGTAAAATCATTCATAAAATAAAGATATTACTCCAGTGGAGAGGGGATATAACGCTCTCAACCCAACTTCATTGCTACAACACAGGTTCTGTATATATTTAAAGTAAGAAGATATAGCTGCATCGATACTGAGTTTGTCAAATGTGCTATAACAGTTATATCAGGAAAACACGTATGTACGTACATGTCAAGATAAGGTAATCTTGTATTACCTTAGGCTGACATGTACGAACATGTCAGCCTAAGGTAATACAAGATTAAGTTCAACAATAAAAACAGTTTTGTTACCTTTTACCACATATTTAACATCGCGTTAGATACATAATAAATATTAATATTATCTCTGGTAAGTAATTTTACTGTTTGATTTAAAAAAATCAGTTTTTGTATCTCGGAGTAGATTTAACATAATTTATATTAAAATACACAACACAACTTATCTTCGTGTTAATTTAACTTTATTCTGACACTGTCTGTACGTACTTATATCTGGACTAATAAGAGAACATAACGGTTCTCGATAAAGACGCTTTCCGTGACAATCCAGAGTATTTATTAGACTCCATTAAAAGTCAAGTCTAGACTTCTAATAGATAATAGATAGATTAATCGACTAACTTCATCTTTGACTTTGTTTTGAATTCATTTACAATTATATTTTTTAATAATTATTGTATTATCTGTTGAAAATATATTTGCCAGATCGTTGTCTCGGAAATACCGGACACCATTAAAGATAGTCGAACATCCTAAAATATCAGTTTAAATTTAATAGCACGGCCATGAGGAAGGTGGGCTTAAGTTATGGAATTCTAACATTGGTGGTAAAAAGGTAATTTTTGTAGTGCTAATGTTGCTAGTTTATGTGATGCCCCACCCCCCATTCCAATGACAATTTAATGAAAAATTTGTATGAGGAGACTAAATATAAAGTCATAACTTTCAAATTAAAAGATCATCACATACTTGTTTGGAAGAACCCCCCCCCCTGGTGACACCCTGGCGTCGCCACTGTTTAAAAGCTTAAAATAGATTAGTCCACAATTTTAAATTTAAAAACATGTTTTTCTATTGAGAAATTATTATATAAATGAAAATTTATATTTTAAATTATTAGTAAAAAACAAATGTCAACAACTTTCAGTGCAATCAGATGGTATTTGTATTCTTAACACAAACTATAATTATTATTATTATTCTACATGTCGACCCGTTTTTCGTAGTTGTCAAAACCTCTAGAGCGGGTCAATGACCTCTATAGCGGGTCAATAACTTCTGTAGCGGGTGAATAATCTCTATAGCGGGTCAATAACTTCTTTATCGGGTCATTGACCTCTATAGCGGGTCAATGACCTCTATATATAGAAGGGTCAATGACCTCTATAGCGGGTAAATGACCTCAATAGCGGATCAATGACCTCCAGAGCTGATCAATAATGACCTCTATAGCGGGTTAATGACCTCTACAGCGGGTCAATGACCTCTATGGCGGGTGAATGACCTCTGTAGCGGGTCAATGACCTCTATAGCGCATCAATGACCTCTGTAGCGGGTCAATAACTTCTTTAGCGGGTCATTGACCTCTATAGCGGCTCAATGACCTCTACAGCGGGTCAACGAACTCTATAGCAGGTCAATGACCTCTATAGAGGATCTATGACCTCTAAATTAAAAGTCATAAGTGACTTTTAGCGTCATTTCGATTTACTCGAGTTTTCATGAATCAACTCAAAACCCAGTAGCAACAGTTTAATTGATTAGCCATTTTAGCCAATCAAAAGCTTTAATGTACAAAAACGTGTGCATTTAATTCCTTCGTTTAAATTAGTTTCTAAGTAAAAAATATATTTTTTAATTAATATATTACTAAAAATAATAATTATATTTAATAATGAAAGAATAGTTTGAAAGTAAAAAATCAGAAGCTCCCTGTTTAACTACTGATCAGATCATGTTTGTATTCTCAATGATAATATCTTGTTATTATAATTATTCTGCGAGTAAACTTGCCACATCTTGTTTGTTTTTGAAATTAGGTTATCGCTTATTTTTTTGCCACCGAGTACACATGATTTGATGTACTAGGATATCTTGCAAAAATTATCGAAGTATATATTTTGATTTCCACACACAGTATATCAATATATATCCAAAGCAAACGCAAAATTTTCCAGTACAGTCGTCACAAGAGATTTTACATCTAAACACACGCATTTAACATTACATAAAAATTTCTTGCACCTGCAATGAAAATACCGGACATTTGCATGTCCTATGTTTGGTCTATATTTATACAGGACATGTGTCTCAAATACCGGACAGTAGTAAGACACCAATCGATCTGGGCCACACAATAGAATTCCTGGAAACCAATGTAAACAACAAACAATAGAATTTCTCGTAACCAAGGTAAACAAGTTCAGGCACGCGTGACAACAACAATGGCATTCCTGATAACAATGGAAACACCAACAATAGCATTTCTGGTAACCAGGCGTGCGTGACCACCCACGCGCGAAACGCGTGATCAGCACATTCCGATGACTCATTCGTGTAAACACCGAACAATAGCATTCCTGATAACAATGGAAACAACAACAATACCATTCCTGGTAAAACCAAGCATGCATGGCCGATCACGCGTGATATCACGCGTGGTCGATCACGCGTGATCACGCGTGATCAGCGCATTCCGATGACTCATTCGCGTAAATAATTCTTGCTAACCCTACTAGAACACAATAGAATTCCTTGTAACCAATAAAACTAAGGTCAACAAGCTTAAGTAAGCGTGACCGATCACGCGTCATATCACGCGTGATCGATCACGCGTGATAAATTTCCGTGACTCATTCGAGTAAACAGTTCAGGCAAGCGTGACTGATCACGCGTGACACGCATGATCAAAAATTTTCCATGACTCATTCACGCAAAACAAGTTCAGGTAAGCTTGACGGCGTACACAATAGAATTTCTTGTAACCAATAAAAACAATGTAAACAAGTTCATGCAAACCTGACTGATCACGCGTGATATCACGCGTGATCAGCAAAATCCATGACTCATTCGCGTAAAGAATTCTTAGTAACCCTGCTAGAACACAATATAATTCCTTGTAACCAATAAAACCAAGGTCAACAAGTTTAAGCAAGCGTGACCGATCACGGGTGATATCACGCGTGATCAAAATTTTTCCATGACTCATTCGAGTAAACAGCTCAGGCAAGCGTGACTGATCACGCGTGACGGGCATGATTAAAAATTTTCCATGACTCATTCACACAAAACAAGTTCAGGTAAGCGTGACGGCGTATACAATGGAATTCCAAGTAACAATAAAAGCCAGTTCAGCAAGCGTGACCGAAAATTTTCCATGACTCACTCGAATAAACAAGTTCAGGCACGCGTGACGACGTACACAATGGAATGCCGTGTAATAATAAAAAAGAGTTCAGCAAGCGTGACCGAAAATTTTCCATGACTCATTCGCGCAAAACAAGTTCAGGTAAGCGTGACGGCGTACACAATGGAATTCCAAGTAACAATAAATCGAATTCGGGCAAGCGTGTCAGCAAAATAAGCCGTATAAAAAGTGACAATTTTACATCAACATTTCATTCGAGTTTCAACATCCACTACGAAGTATTCTACTAAGAGAATGGCTAGCCGATCATCAAGTGCGTATGCGGAAGAAATGGAATTGGCGTCTTGGCTTATAGGCCTAAGCTCGCAAGAATTGAAGCGTGTGTCGGAGCTTGTGCTAGAGATAAATATTTTTAATTTTTGTTATGCCTACTCAATTTAAAATGTAGCAACTTTATAATGTGTATTATCTTTAGAAGTTATCAAATTTAATAATTGAATCAAATTATTAAAAACAAACTTGATTAACTCAATATAACTCAAAAAACAATATAAAGAAAGTTAGACGACTGGGCCTATGACGAAGTAGGCCTAGATAATAAGTTTAAAACTGTAAAATTAATTTCTATTTTGAATCAAAAGTATTGCATGATAAATATATTAATATCTTATTCAGTTTAATTATATTTAGTAAGTACTTAAAAGAGTTAAATTTTACTATTTGTACTTCTAGAACTTGCCCGATCTTAATAGTGTTGCAAGTTCGTCAAATAATCAAACTGTCGTAGCGAGACCATTGTTGGAGGTAAATAACGTTGAATTAAATTATTTAATTAATTAAAATAAACAAAATTCTTTTTAAATAAAATAGATAGATTGTCTATAGACATGATTTATTATATTTATTATGCTATATATAACAGAAAATGTTCTCTAAATTATTTACAGCCAAGTAATAACTAATATTTATTGTACATTGCGGGTTTTATCGGTTACGCACCGCATTAAGTTTTCGGAATAAAACTGACACCACACATATAAGAAATGATAAGGAATATAATAAAACTAGTCTCATCGATAAATTCAAACTGCTTCAAACAGTTCGAAAAAAAATAATTTTATGAGTGAACAGTGTTTCTTGAATTATTGCTCACAAAAATTGAGATAAAATTCAGCCAAAATTCTCTGAAATAACTTCAAACGACATGTGTTCCCTTTCAATAATCACAATCATGACTAGTTACAATCAAAAGCCAAACTCTACGTTCAAACCATATGCCATCTCTAACCCTAACTAGGAGAGGTGCAAAACCAAATAGGAGCCATGCATTGCTAATTATGAGTTACAAGGTAACAATTTTACTTTTAGAACTTACCTGGTTTAGAAGAACATGATGAAAGCTCATTAATGAATCAATCGAAAGTGACAAGTACAGCGTTAGAGGTGTATAGTTTTAAATATATTTAATTTATAGAACTTATTAATCAAAAATAATTATAATTTTCTTGCTTTATACCAACTATTCATTTTAATTGTAATATTATCAATGTCATTATTTATCTTTAATTGTAGAATATGAGTGATCGTGAAAGTGTATCAACTGTATCAAATATTGTCCAAGGAGAGTCAGCTATGTCAGAGGTACGTTCAGATATTAATTTCTAATAATAATTATTATATTTAAATTCATTGGCATACATTTATTAATTTTTCTCAACTTTTATGTTCATAATTAGACTGTAAAATATTAACTAGAAAAACGTTTGCCATATATAGAATACGATTGATCAAGAAACTGCCATGATTTCTCAAATTGATCATGAAAGCATGAGAGATCTATCAGAGGTAAGTTTTTATTTTAGGTTAAAATCACGTATTAAAACTTTTCAAGATTAGTTGAAATATTAATTATTTGTATATATTTTATAAATATAAATTGTTATAAGATCGTTAATGTTTTAAAAATATTTAATTTGTATAAAATTCTAATGTTAAATTATATATTTTTAACCAAAGATTAAATACATTATAATATTAAGAATGTAATTTGTACTTTAGCGTTGCCTATCTTCAACGACTCAACCAAATGAGAAGGATAAAGAATTATCTGACTTGGCTACTTGGCTGATAGGCTTGTCTTTGCAAGAGTGGGAGAATTTAAAAACGAACGTTTTACAGATAATTATATACAAATTTATTTTAAAGTTATTATTAAAAATTTGTTAATAATTAATTATTATTTGTCAATAATCCTTGGTATATATTTACAAAATTGTGAAATTAATAAATTTTACTTGTAGAACTTACCCGATTCAAGTGAAAGGGCTTCAAACTTAATGAAGAATCATGTAGAATTTGAAAATCATGCTTTAGAGGTAAATTGGCTTTTAAATATTTATAATCAATTTCTTTCTGATTGTTAGAGTATTTCTGGAATAAACAGTAAATTCAAAGTATATTATTACAGTAGGCTATTTTGTTTTCAAAACAGCAACACAGCAGAGCTTCTTCATACAAAGTGGTCAAAAGAGAACTATGGAAGCATCTCCTCTCATGAAGAAACGCCTCAAGCTAGCTTGCAGTAAGGAAATTGATATATTATATGTTTATTAACATCACTGAGTAACTATATAAAATTCACAAACACAATTTTAGATTATTACATACTAATTTAATACTATTACATATTTAAAGTAAACCATTTGAAGTTAATTTTCCGGTTTTTCTTATCACGGCAATGTCACATTCAGATTGAGAGAGGTGTACTCTGTCAAATTCATGCCAAGCAAAAGAAGTGTAGCATAGAAGTGTAGAATAGGGGGTGGATTATCAATATCCGTGAACAGTTCCTTTGTCATTGCGGATATTGCTGCTCGAGATAGCGATATAGATACATTAACGTATCTACGTTTCATACAGAGAGAAATTCACGCCATCCTCCGTGAGGCTATTCATACAACAACCAGGTGGTACATAAGCATTGAAGTAAAATTGGAGCGTCATACGGAAGATGGCATGGCATGGATAGAGAGCAGATTCACGAATCCACCATTTACTCTTTTACGTGAAGATCAAATTGATGAACAGTTAGGTCAGGCTGTAAATATAATAGTTTCGAGAATAGAAGATTTTACTGAAATGGGGAGCAGATGGACTGTAAGCAAAATCATAGGCTCTAAAGTGAACTTCGCTTCGTTCAATGCCATCGGAGGATCTTCTTACATTCCTACACCTAAGCGCATCGCTAATACGAAGGCTACGGTCAACATAAAAAACGATGATGACAAATCTTGTACAGTATCACTGCCCACATTCATCCAGCGCACGACCATGTTGACCACCTCTCAAATTATACATCCTTCATACATGAGTTGAATGTTAACGGACTCTCATTTCCGCTTAAAATCAATCAAGTATCAAAATTTGAGAAATTGAATGCTTCGATATCTGTGAACATATTGCACTTGGATGAACAAGAAACGATTGTACCATTATACTTTACAAAACATCGCTTACTTATATACTTTACAAAACAAACACATCAAGTCAATTTGCTTCTACTTTCACAAAACTATGAACTAGACTCCTTAGGAAGAGAAGTTCCGTGTAAGCCAAATCGCGGATCCATCGTTAAGACCCATTATATCCTAATTGAAAGTCTCTCAAAATTACTGAGATCTCGGACATTAGGAAATCAAGCGTTTGTGTGCCCATTCTGCCTACATAGATTTGCGAGGAACTATTCGCCTCAAAACCATCTACAGGATTGCTCGACACATAAAGCTTGTAAAATTACATTTCTTTCTCATAAAGTGAAGAAAACTAAAGATCCGGATGAAATTGAAGAAGATATAGAAACAGTTGGAGACCTCATTGGAATAGATTCTGATATAAAGCATGAAGGGGAATTGGCAGATAATGTGTTAACTTTTAAACAAGTACCAATTCCGAGTGTTATTTGCAATTTATATCGACTTTAAGACCTTTATCTTCAAGGATCCTGCTGATCCCGATAAGGAACTACACGAACCAAGCGGATTTGGCTGTTTGAGGGTGTCATCGATCCCGGAATTCAATTCTAATGAGGTATTCGTCTATAGTGGGGAAAACGTCACGGAGAATTTCTTCAACTATCTGGAAAAAGAACACTCCATCATTAATCACATTCTTGATAGAAACAAGCCAATGCTACCTTTAACCGAGATAGAGATTGCTGACTATGAAGCGATTTTACACTGTAAAACTTGCGAAGGCGAATTTTCCATAACAAATCATAAAGTTCGTCATCACAATCATATGAATGGACGATTCATCGGTGCTACATGCAGCAATTGCAATTTGCAATTGAAATCGCGGAAGGGGGGAAAAGGAACTATGAAGGATAAATATTTTCTAAGGGTGATCGCGCATAATAATGTATCGGACAACTGCATAAATGTCATCGCATCAAATGATGAGAAATTTCCAGCTTTTGAGATCGGCCAGCTACGATTCCTCGATTCGCTACAATTTCTTAATGCTTCACTAAACACTTTTTTGAACCTAATGAAGAAGGATGACGTTGAAAAATTTGTTCACACGAAGCGACATTACCAATGCGAGGAACTGTTTGCGATGGCGATTCGCAAAGGATCCATACGAATTTATGAGCGATTCGTCCAAATTTAAAGAAACTTGTCTGCCTCCTATACAGTCATTCTACAGCAAATTGTATGATGAGAATTACAGATGAAGATTATGCTCGTGCGAATTAAGTATGGGAGAAATTCGCCATTGAGAATATGCGCGAGTATCACGACTTATATCTAAAGACGGATGTTCTGTTGCTTGCCGACGTGTTTGAAAACTTTAGAGAAATATCAATGAAGAACTATGGGCTAGATGCTTGTCACTATTATACGGCACCGGGTTTAAGTCTGTGAGCGTGTCTGAAGAAAACGAGAGTGAAGCTTGAGCTATTCACGCAGCCGGATCAGCTTCTGTTTGTGGAAAAGGGTATTCGCGGCGGAGTTTCTTCGATTATGAATCGATAGTCCAAAGCGAATAACAAATACTTACCCTCATATGACCCCAACGAGAGATCAAAGTATATTATGTACCTTGACGCTAACAACCTCTACGGACATATAATGAGGAGTCCATTACCAACGGGAGAGTTCAGGTTCCTCAGCCGGACAGAAATGGCTTTTTTGACTTGGAATCGTTGAAACCCGAAGATGATTATGGCTACATTTTAGAAGTGGATCTAATGTACCCTAAGGATTTATATGATACCCACAACGATTATCCGCTGGCACGAGAGTCTTTAACCATCAGCGAAGATATGCTTTCTCCATACGCTTCTGAACTGCTAAAGACATTAGGGAAGAAAGCCGGAGCGAAAAATACGAAATTGATTCCGAACTTATGTAATAAGATACATTATGTGGTGCATTGTTTAAATCTGCAATTTTACATCAAAATGGGCTTACAGAGTAGGAATATGGTGCTGTTTAAAAATCCCAGAACCCAAACCCAATTTGCAACCCAAATTACTAATCTGGCTTGTCAGATGTTTCCAGGAAAAGGTGCCTTTATGGTTGAAGCGTTTAGAGACGCAATGGAGAAGCCTTTCAGTTATTTGTTAATAGATCTGAAGCTGGACACTATTGACAATCACCGTATAAGATCAAAAAAATTTCCGGATGAAACGAATTATGTCTATACTCCGAAATAAAAGGACTGACAAGCGATCGTGTCTTTCATTTTACTCCTCACGATTGTATTGATAAGATATCTCAAAGACTGAAAAAATTTGCTCCTTTATTGAAACTTCTCGGTAAGTCCTCACCTAAAGCGCGAAAATCCATGCTCAAGAAAAACTGCTCTGCTGAATTTCTAACTTGCATCTGCGAGTGTGCCGCGAATATATTAAAAGGAAACGTTTCCTTAACTTCGGCTCATAAGAAACAACTTTCACGACGGAAGCGGATGATGCGAAAACTGATTTTAAAGAAAACTTCGCAGAAGAATAAAAGAAAAATAATACAGACGGGAGGTTTCCTTGGAGCGATACTGGGGCCTATCATTAAAGTTCTCGGAGGTTTATTTGGTACTTAGCCAAATGGAGCATACTAAGAAATACGTGCTCGTTGATCCCAAATTTGCTACCCCTTCAATGCGTGATAAGACTTTGAGTAAATTAGATTCTGAGATTGCAGATATTTTAAACAGTGACGTGTCGGATGATATTAAAGTAAAGAATTATGCCACTACTCTACGACAACACAGAAACTATTCAACACCGCAGAATCCTAAGCAGAACCCCGTAGACAGTCTCACATCTGATGTGATAAAATCTATACCGCAACAACAGAAATATAAAGCCAAGCGAGTACTAAGTCATCTCAAACGACAGAAAGAAGTCGACTGGACAGAAGATGAAGTTATTTATCGTCAATCAAAGATACCGAAATCGAATATAACTGAATTGATCAGAGACGTTCTGAATTCTAAAGCCGTGAATGACTCTCCAACCAGATGGGAAGCTTTAGCGAGCGCATTGAAGGCTGCTGACACTCCTAAGGAGCTCGTATCGAATCCGGCACGTTGGCGATTTATGCACGGCTTATCCAAGA
>JAQIXG010005691.1:0-11170 GCA_034700105.1 Oconnorella tubifera | reverse complement strand
TTTGGATATAATAATAATTCTTTTAAAAGTATTGAACTCAAAATTAATAACTTAAACATTGAAAAGGTGAAGCATTTCACATTTCTTGGTGTTGATATTGATGATAATCTATCATGGAAACGTCACGTTGATAAGGTACAAAATAAACTAATAAGTGTCATTGGTATATTGTGTAAAGTTCGATCTAAACTTGATGTAAAAGTTTCAGTATTAATTTATGAGTCTCTTATTGTGTGGGGCATGGGATATAAATCATCCTTGAATAAAATCTTTATCTTACAAAAGAGAGCATTAAAAATATGTTATAGGGCGAGTAATATGTTGAACTCTAATTTGCTATTTGATTTGACTAACAAGTTAACTATTTTTGAGATAAATGAATTACAAGTTGCTGCATTTACTCATTCCGTTATCAATGGTCATGCTCCCGTTATATTTAATAATTTGTTTTTAAACACAACTACTCTTCATTCACAGTTTTTGCGCAATAATTTAAATCTGCCTAGGGCATACTCGTTATGCAAAAAATAACTCGCGAGTTTTCTATTGCTGTTAATGGTCCTGTTGTTTGGAATCTTATACCAGCAAATATTAAACAAGTCTTTTTCACTAATACTTTTAAACGCCTGTATAAGAAGCATATTAAAAGTGCACGTACTGTTAGAGGCTATCAATGTGACTCTGTATCTATATTTACTCAATGATAAACTTCATTTATGTGCTGCATTGTAGTTAATGTTGTTCATTTTAATTAATCTCTCTACGTTTAATTGTTATATTACCTAGTTAATATCAAAATGTATGCAATGTATGTTTTCATCATACATTATTACTTTACATTAAGTCTGAATGAATTACTATATAAGTCTGGTATTACATTTTTAATTTTGCTATATTTTTATCAGTCTTGCTTCAATGTTGAAATTAAAACAAAAAACGCAAACATTGCTTTAAATGTTACATTGTATATTTGATAATATTTCATGCGCATAAATAGGGATAACAGTCATTTGTCAGCTTATTATTTCCCATCTATTTGATCCGTCAAGCTGTGTTTTAAATCTTGTCTCGAGTTCTAGTGTTAAGGCGTTGTATATTTCTTTTCTTTTTCTGTTCTGTTGATTTCTCACAATAATTGTTTGTTCTCAATTACTGAATATATTCCCTTCATTGATATTGTTCTTATTGATTGCTATTTTTATATTTTTGTATTACTTAAAACAGCGGGTTTAGTATTTTAAAATCATTAATACATATTTTACTAAATCTTTCATAATTAATAATATTTGACTATATATCGGACATTATAGAGTTAAGATAAAATTGCGTTCACGGACTCGAAAGACATTTGTCTGTGTCCGCTCATTTCTTTTAATTTACTCAACTGTTATTGTTATTATCTAATTGTTATACCAACTTTGATATTTTGAAATAAAGGTGTCAACCTGTTAAAAAAAACAAACTAGTTAATTGGTTAATGAGTTGACTCATTAATTCATCACTACATAGTTGCAGCTGTGCTGATGTGACTTCAAGTAACACTGAAACAAACACTCATCACGTGTTTCGCCTCATATTTGCTAGTTAACCTTTCTGTGCTGATGTGACGTTCAGTAATTTCCAAGCAAATGTTTAAAAGAATGATATTTCTATTCTATATATTTTTTGTAGTAGAGAATTAATACATTCTACACACGGTTGTATTTTGTAGATACACGTTGAGTGGAGGTGTGGGGGGTAGTTTGGCCCCGGTGGAGGCCCGTAGAGGGCCCCAGTCATCGTCCAGGGGGTCCCTCTTTACCAACTTTGAAGACGTCAGGGTCAGTCAACTTAGTATATGTCTCCTTGTATGTCTGGATGTATGTGCAGAACAGTGTTTGTGTCGGGGTTAGTGTTTACGTCTCCTTGTATGTCTGGTTGTATGTGCAGTTGTTTGTGTGTTCGTATGTGTACATATAGTTGTATGTCTAGTTGTAAGTTTAGTTGTATGCGTGTGTAATACCTCGGCAGTACCTCGGCACTTACGTTTTGTTATATATATCTCTGTATGTCTCTTCATGTGACAGCTTATGTGTATAGTTGTATTCTAGATTGTGTGTGTAGTAGCGTATCTCTATGTGTGTCTTGTATGTGTAGATGTTTGTCTAGCTGTATGTGTAATTGTATGCCTAGTTGAATATGACACCATATGTCTAATCGTATGTCTAGTTGTATGTCTAATTGTATGCCTATACTACCTTGCTCGGTTGATGTTTTTTGTCCAAAATTTAAATTATTTCTTAATTACATCAAGATTTACTGCATTTTTATTATCATTGATTCTCACGAAAGATAGGCTCGGCGACTATCCTGGCGATTCGACTAACTGGACGACTAACTGGAAGAACTGGACGATTAACTCGTCGACTAACTGGACGACTAACTGGACGACTAACTGGTCGACTAACTCGTCGAGTAACTGGACGACTAACTGGACGACTAACTGAACGACTAACTAGACGACAAACTAGACGACAAACTGGACGACTAACTGGACGACTATCGGGACGACTAAACTGGACGACTAACTGGACGACTAACTGGACGACTAACTGGACGACTAATTGGACGACTAGCTGGACGACTAACTGGACGACTAACTGGACGACTAACTCGACGACTAACTGGACGACTAATTGGACGACTAACTAGACGACTAACTGGACGACTAACTCGTCGATTAACTCGACGACTAACTGGACGACTAACTGGACGACTAACTGGACGACTAACTCGTCGATTAACTCGGTGTCGATGACTAGATGACTATTTGTTATTAACGTCACATCAGCTCAAAAAAGTGTAATTACTGACAGGTTGAACAGAAACATCATAATTTTGCTCTCCAAGAGAATGCAATAAAGCTAAATAATATATTCTTCTTTGCTATTTTGTTTATTGTTAAACATCACATCAGCTCGAAAAGGATATATAGTTAGTGTCATAAAGTTTACCTAAATATGACGTCATTAATATACTAGGATATAAGATTGTTTTTATTTCATTTGGCATTATATGAACGTATTTGTGCTGATGTGACGTTTAAGGCCGAAACCCACCGGTGCGATATTTTGGCATATACCTCAAATATCGCGAGATGTCGCGCAATATTTTAAAACCAACCGGCGCGATAAAATGTCGCTATATCGCTCATATATGAGATAGTGACTGGCTATCATCAGTCAGGTGCCGCTAGATGATATATCATTGGTTAGAGCCTCGCGATATTTTGGATTTCAATCAAACATTCGCTTTCGTTTTGATGACATTTTGTACATCGACCAAAATGGCATATACCGAAATATCGCTGTCTCGGCGGTGGGTATGCTCTCATTAGTGTAGAATGTCGAGCGATTCAAAAACGTCCATGTCCAAAATGTCCATGTCCAAAATGTCCATGTCCAAAATAGCGCGTCGCGCGATAAAATATTGCGCCGGTGGGTTTCGACCTTTAGAGACAAGCATTCAAATAAATAAGTGAAACAATTGAAACAAAGTTGAATAATTTTTTCATCACTAAATTCACACATGCTTTGATTTGTAATGTTATAATTAATTCTGTCAAAACTGTTGTGCGACGAATGACGTCAGCACTACATAGATTCATTTGTGCTCATGTGACGTTAAGCAAAATTGAACGACTTTTATAAGTAACTTGATAAGAAAGTCGCTTACAAATATGCTGATGTGACTTCTGTTTAATATACCACAGGCGAGCAAATACGTGGAGTGTCTGTAGCGAGGGCTCGGTTTAACAAGACTCGCCCCTAAATCTAAAATAGCTTCCTTAAACCCTAGTCCGACCCTAATCCTAGCTCTGACCGCAATTCTAATGTAACCTTAATTATAATCAGAATTTTTAATCAGCTCTATTTTCAACAAGCTCTATTATTACTCCAAACTTTAGTACTAACTCTAACTCCAATTCTAACACTAGTCCTAATCGTAATTCTAACCTAAATCTTAACTAAAATACCTAATCTTAACTAAATCTTAACTAAAAACCCTAAAATACCCTAATCCTAACTGAATTCTAACGATAATCCTAGTTGTAATTCTAACCCTAACAAACATTATTATATACACAGCTAAGGATGCAGATATAGGATGCAGATCATTTTAATTATCAGAATTTTAACCATTGGTCTAACCGATATTTCAAATCCTTATTCCAACCCTAATTCTAAGCGTAATTTTAACTTAATTTCTAACCCTAATTTTAACGCACAACAGTTAATGCCTCTAATTAAAGTCGACTAATTAACATTGATTTAGGTTGACATAGGCTTGGGGGTAAAGGGGCGGGGCATGTTAGATACGGATGCCTCGCTGTAGATGGATACTTTGAGAGTGCAATATTCAATCTGTTTGATGTCAAATCTTTCTGGGAAGAAAATCTACAGCGTGGGAGGTGGCTTATAACAATGTCCAAACTACTGACAAATATGATACTAATTTCTGTCCGTCTGTCTATCTGCCTGTGTGCGTCTGTCTCTTTGTCTGCCTATATATTGCAGATGTTCAGCTTGCTATTGGTCTCTTTTTCTGTTTGCCTATTTATGTGTGTGTCTGTCAGAGTTTGTCCGTCGATCTCTCTCTCCCTCCCTGTATATTCAATATAATCTATCTGTATTTCTCTCTGTCTCTCAGTGTGTCTATCTCTCTGCTTATCTATCTGTCTGTATATATCTGTGTAATCTGTCCGGTTACTCTCAGTCTTTCTTCTGTCTGTCTATCTCCGTAAATCAGTCTCTCTGTCTGTATGACTGTCTTAATTCCTCTCTGTCTGTCTTTATATATGTTTCTATTTAACTCACCTGTCTGTTTGTATCTATTTGTTTCTCATTCTGTCTGTCTGTCTGTTTGTCTATTTCTCTACGTATCTCTCTATGTGTATCTATTTGTCTTTAAAAAATTCATCTGTTCTTCTGTTTGTGTGTCTGTTTTTCTCTCTGTGTGTTTGTCTGTGTGTCTGTCTGTTTCTCAATTGTCTTTTTCTCTATTAGTATGTCTGTTTATACATCTTTTTGTTTATTTATATATTGCTCTGTCTGCTTGCTTCTTGGTGTGTCTCTTTTCGATTATCTGTCATTCTGTCTGTCTCTCTCCTTGTATGTTTGTTTCTTAGATTCTCTATGTCTATCTTTCAGTTTATCATAATTGGCGGCAGATTAGAATAATGTAAAGTATTTAATGTTTGATTGATATTTGATGATAGTTGAATATTTATGAACTTATATCACATTAGTGCAATCTATATATCTATGTAGCTATGTATCTATCTATCTGTGTAGCTATATATCTATTCAGTGTTTCTCTCTCTGCTTGTCTCTCTATACATCTATAGTATGTGTATGTGTGTGCGCATATGTGTACGTGTGTTGGCCTATGTGTGTGTATGCTTGAAGTGAAAGTATGTCTGTGTGTCTTTGTCTGTCTACGTGGCTGTCTGTCAATCTCTCTGTCTATCTATCTATCTGTCTGTTTATTTAATATGAAACTCCTAAATGTGTGCGTGTTGCATTAGTCTGTCTGTCTGTTTATGTGTCTGTATATCTCTCAGTCTGTCTCCTTGTTTGCTTGTCTGTCTGTCTCTTGTCTTTTATTATAAAAAAACTTCTAACAATGTGTGAATATAAAGAAATTTTCCTGTTAGCTCATATGTCTATCTGTTTGTCCACTTGTCTATCTATCTGTCCATCTGTCTATCTATCTGTCCATTTGTCTGTTTATTTGTCCATCTGTCTATCTATCTCTTTATTTCTCTGGCTGTCTGTCTCTAATAAAACTGTTCCGTGTATGTATAGTGAGTCTGATTCTCTGTCTGTCTCTCTATTTATCAGTCTGATTCTCTGTCTGTCTGTCTCTCTATTTATCAGTCTGATTCCCTGTCTGTCTGTCTCTCTATTTATCAGTGTAATTCTCTGTCTGTCTGTCTATTTATAAGTCTGATTCTCTCTCTGTCTCTCTATTTATCAGTCTGATTCTCTGTCTGTTTGTCTCTCTATTTATCAGTCTAATTCTCTGTCTGTTTGTCTATTTATCAGCAGTCTAATTCTCTGTCTGTCTCTCTATTTATCAGTCTAATTCTCTGTCTGTTTGTCTCTCTATTTATCAGTCTAATTCTCTGTCTGTTTGTCTCTCTATTTATCAGTCTAATTTTCTGTCTGTCGCTCTATTTATCAGTCTGATTCTCTGTCTGTTTGTCTCTCTATTTAACAGTCTAATTCTCTGTCTGTTTGTCTCTCTATTTATCAGTCTAATTCTCTGTCTGTCTCTATTTATCAGTCTAATTCTCTGTCTGTCTGTCTCTCTATTTATCGGTCTAATTCTCTGTCTGTCTCTCTATTTATCAGTCTGATTCTGTGTCTCTTTGTCTCTCTATTTATCAGTCTGATTCTCCGTCTGTTTGTCTCTCTATTTATCAATCTGATTCTCTGTCTGTCCCTCTATTTATCAGTCTAATTCTCTGTCTGTTTGTCTCGTTATTTATCAGGCTAATTCTCTGTCTGTCTCTCTATTTATCAGTCTGATCCTCTGTCTGTCAGTCTATTTATCAGTCTAATTCTTTGTCTGTTTGTCTCTCTATTTATCAGTCTAATTATCTGTCTGTCTGTTTATTTATCAGTCTGTCTACCTCTGTCATTGCTAGTCATGCCGATGTGACTTTTATCAGCAAGCTAAAAATATAAATTAAACTTATCGTAGTGCTTTAACAACTAAAATAGTGTTGATATGATGTTAACAACAAGCTAATATAAATACTAATATAATACTAATATACTAATATAAACAGAATACATTACCTATAAAACTTTTATGTGACGTTATCATGCTGATGTAACGTCACATCAGCACTGTTGTGATGCGATAACTGAAGTTGTTACTCAATATATTTAATTTCTATTGTTAGCTTGTTGTTAACGTTACCTCAGCACGACCAAAGTTTGCCAACTCCAAGTATTAAAGGCATTGCTTTATTAACTTAAATTGTGCTGATGTGACATTATATTTCAGCTAACCGACGAGGAGCACGTTTACCTGACAGCTGCGTCCCAGGGTGACGTGCCCATCATCCGCCAGTCTCTGGAGGAAGAACAGGGAGGAAGTTTGAACATCAACTGTACGGACTACATGGGGAGGTCAGCTCTACATCTAGCCATTGACTCAGACAACATGGAGGCCATTGAACTACTGCTGGATAGAATCAACTTTGAGTGCATAGAAGAAAGTCTATTGCATGCTATTAGTAAGGTTTGTAAGTCACATCAGCACAAATAATAAGTCGATTTCATGCTATTAAGCTTAGCTATTAGAGTTTAACATTCTTTCGTTACTCAGCTTCTACACACATAGATTAAAGACGTCATTAAATATTTGTATTTTGCTGATGTGACATTAGAATAATAAAAACAAACTCTCGTAATATGCCTTAAGGCCAAAACCCACCGGCGCCATATTTTGGCATATACCAAATTATCGCTCGCGAAAAAAAATGTCACGCGATATTTCAAAACCAACCGGAGCGAAAAGATGTCGCTTTCGTTTTCGTCAAAATGACGTTTACCAGAATAATAACCTTTTTCTGCTGACCCGGGTGTAACTAAATGTTCTATCTGTCGTTGCAGGGTGCAACAAAAACAGTTCGTCTCATGATAGAACATCCCAACTATATGGAGGGGGCTGAAAGGTCCCGCAGCACAAGGAAGGATCCTTTCTTCAGGACGGATGAGAAGTCTCAGTTCCCCCCCGACATCACCCCCCTCATCCTAGCGGCCCACTACAACAATCATGAGATGATTCAGCTCTTCCTGTCACGTGACCACACGATAGAAAGACCTCACCTCATTGCCTGTCAGTGCAGTGACTGTGTGGCTAAACAGAACTATGATTCGCTCAAGAGATCTAGGTCAGTCGGTCATTCTCTAGGTCAGTGGGTCAATTTTTAGGTCAGTGGGTCATTTTCTAAGTCAATGGGTTCATTTTCTAAGTCAATATATGGTAAGCATAAATCAAATCTGCTGTCACATTTTCTGAGAGTTATTTTTAACCGTGAATAATATTAAAAAATAAATGATTTTTTTGTCAATTTAAAGGTCCCGTTTGAACGCCTACAAGGCCCTCGCAAGCCCCGCTTACATGGCCCTTAGCAGCCCCGATCCAATCATGTCAACTTTTGAGCTCAGACAGGAAATGAAGAAATTGGCAGCAGTCGAAAAAGAGTTTAAGGTCTGTAATGGGGGGGAGAGATAACTGGAGGAGGGAGGGAGGAGAATTTCATGATTTTTATAAATTTATAGTTTTATAAGTTTACTAAACATGCGAAAGACAAAAAAATATATGGATTATGAGACAAACTGATAAACAAAATGACAAACAAACTAGTATAGAAGTAAACAAATAAACAGACCAACACAAAGAGAAAGACAAAGAGACTGATTGATAAACAGAACAATGAAACAAAGCGTGACATGCAAACAAAGTGACATACCATACACCCTAATAGACAAATATAATTACTGATAAGAGACTGACATACAAACAGACAAACAAACATGCGGAACAACTGAACGATTAACAGACTAACAGACAAACAAAACATATATTACAGACAAACAGACAGATAATAGTGACAGACAGATAAACAAGCAGACAAACAGACATACAGTTTGCAAGAATATACTTTGTCATGTTTAGAATGAGTACATGAGTTTGGTTGAACAATGCATGAACTTTGCTTGTGAACTGATGGATCTATGTCGGGGCACACAGGAAGTAGAGGCGGTACTTAGCGAGGGGGGAGGGGAAAGGGGCGGGGCTAGGGACCCCCTAGCTAGGTTGAAGATGTCGATGGAATACGAAGAGAAGAAGGTTTTAACAATTCTATATACTGCACAATTGATATTCTATACTTGTATTAATAACTGATTAACTGACTGATGGATTGACTGATTGCTGAATTGAGTCCTATATATATCTATCCATCAAACACATATTTAGCCTATCTTATCTATCTATCACACATGCACTTATCTAACCTATCTTATCTATCTTATCACACACTTATCTAACCTATCTATCTATCACACACTTATCTAACCTATATTATCCATCTATCACGCACTTATCTATCCTATCATGTCTATCTATCAAACATTTATCTGACAGTTTGTGGCGCATCCTAACTTCCAGCAGCATCTGACCAGCATCTGGTATGGCCCTGAGATGGGGTTCCTCCAAAGTTTGACTTTATGGAAGAAGATCATCATGTGGATCATATGTGTTCCTCTTGTTCCTTTCTTTTGTCTTCTTTACGTTGTCACTCCTAAAACTAAGGTTTACATTTTTTAAATATTTAAATAAAATAAATTCATGTAAGTTTAACGTCTGTCGTATGAACAATGTCTCAGATATAGTTGTCAATTTAAGAGCGCTACTAAAGGGTGCAACAAGTTAGTGATATTTGTAAGCTTTCATGAAAATCAAACCTGGGCCTGTTAGTCAGGATTGGAGTTAAGATTAAGGTTATGTTTTTGTTAAGATTCAGGGTAGATTTATGGTAAGGTTAAGGATTAGAGTGATCTGAACAAAAAGCAGACGATATGTTGCCCCTTTCAGATAGGAATGGCATTGCGCTGTCCAGCCACTAAGTTCATCACTCACACTCTCTCTCACATCTGCTTCCTTGTTCTTCTGGCTGCCGCTACCTTTAGGCTAGAGGATCGCACCAGCACCATGGGCAGCGACAGGTCCGCCAAGGAAAGGTTCCATGCGGGGGTGGCGGGGTTAGATTTAGACTGCGGGGAGGAGGAGGGGGGTGAGAACGGGTCGGCTGGTGGGGCATTGCTTGCTGCGTGCGCCGAGGCCCTTTTGAAGGAAGATTTTAGGCCGGCTAATATTTTGATGACAAACGTACAGATATGTCTGATGTTCTGGGTATTTGGTAGGTACAGATTAGTTGCTTTTTGGGCTGATGTGACTTAAAGTAATAATTAAATATATTAAAAGTACTGATTTGACAATAGTTCACTCAAGAGCTTTTTTGTGCTGATGTGACTTTAAGGAATAATTAAATAGAGTAAATACAGTATAACCTCGTTATATCGAAGCTCACGGGACCATCAAAATTGCTTCAATATATCAGGGTTTCGATATATCCAATTTAGTGCTGGCTACCCAGGTACCCGCCCGTTGATAAATGCCCGGGTAATAGATTTAGCTGACGGGTACCCGTTAGCTAGTTGCCTGAAGACAGCACTTTGACTGCATCAGCAGTGTAGCGCATAGGATTATTATTGTTGTAAGGGGCTGTCCATAAAGTAGTACGCTTGAAATTCAAGTTTTTCAAAGATTTACACCGTATATTATGTAATTAGAAAGTTTGCAGCACCGACCAACGACGAAACTGTATGCAACCTCGATATATCTGATAGGATTTTGATTGACAGGGACTGAAATACAGCTTTGATATAACCGAAATTTCGATATAAGCGAGTTCGCTTATATATCAGGGTATATTTATATATCAGGGTATATTTTGTATTAAGTAACGTTGTGTGTGGCGGACGTATGCTGATTGACAACAGAGCCTTTTTGTGCTGATGTGACATTACTTTTACTATAGATTGAATGCTAACAAATCATAAACAGAACCAACATATCGCTGAACAGAACTTCATAGTATCTGTGCTGATATGTTTTTAGGTTTACTGTGGATAGAATGCAAACAAATGTACCACTGTGGTCTGCGAGTGTACCTCTTGGACAACTACAACTGGATCGACTTCACCATCCTGTCTCTGTACATCTCCTCGTACACCCTTCGCTTCCTTGTGGACCATTGGATGCGTCAGGCTGACGTCCATTACAAAGATGGAACGATGAGAGCGAGGGAGTCTCTGATAGCGTTCAACTTTACGCGCTACGATGAGATACAGAGGGAGATCTTCTATGATAGTGTCGCCTACAAGAAGAGCTACTTTATGAGAGCATGTAAGTGGGAGGGTATTGACGGAGAGCATGTGAGTGAGGGGGAGGATTGAAGGAGAGCATGTGAGTGGGGGAGAGGATTGAAGGAGAGCATGTGAGTGGGGTGGAGGATTGAAGGAGAGCATGTGAGTGCGGGGGGGAT
>JAQIXG010005690.1:0-11170 GCA_034700105.1 Oconnorella tubifera | reverse complement strand
ACATTACAAAATAAATATAGAATATACAGTATTAATATTAATTAAATATATTATTTATTAAATATTAAATATTAATTGACAAATATATAATATATAATATAAATGTAATATGTAAATATAAATAGCCTTTTATTTTTAGAATATTCCATAAATATCGCGCACTATGACCATACAAATTAATTTTGTTCGGAACATTGGCCTGAATTTTTTTATCGAAGAGCTTTATTTCTTTTAGCTTTAGAAATTACCTACACTCCAAGCTTTTCACTCAACACTTTATTATACTCCGTACTTTACATAGTAAGAAGTTATGTGCGAAATAAAACTAGCTATAAGTGCTGAAATTTTACTATTGTGCCTTAATTTTTTTAAATACCTGCAAGAAATCATGCCTACCATGCAAATCCAGATTACAAAGTAGATCTACTTAATAGATATTAATCGGGCTCATCAGATGCCTTTTAAATAATTTGTAGAGCATATATACTGTACGAAGCCCTTAAAGTATTAAAAAATGTAATCTATAGTATTTTAGGCATTAAACAGCAGTTGAAACTGGATGTAATCAAGAAAATTATTGATAATGCGAAAGGAATTATACGCATGCTCAATTAATCAGAATTACTACTATAGTATTTTAAATGTTCTGAATTTTCTTCACTATTTACCAACTGTCAAACATACATAATTATATCTCCTGATCTGATCAATACAAAAATCATCCTTCACAATACTGGGCACAGTATAGAACAGAGGTTGATCCAACTTTCTAAATACAAGCTAACCGTCCATAATGTTATAATCAACATTAAAGTAAAAAATATAAAATATAAATGTAACAGTAAACTCACACTTACTTACCGTTCAATAGTAAAAGCTGCAATAGAAAGTGAAGACAGATTAACTCCGAGATAATTACAGAAAACCATTAGCGAACATCCAGCGTGTCCAAAAATCCATTCGTCCATGATTAGAAAATACTCCACAATTGTCGGCAGAGGGGCCGATACAAGTAACAATATATCCGCCACAGCCAGAGATACCAGATAACAGTTTGTCGGAGTATGCATACTTTTAGTTCGTCCAACGACGATGATGACCATTAAATTACCGATAAAACCAACGACGAAAATAACAGTCACGAGAAAACAACCGATTGATTTATAAAGCAAATCGTAATATTCAGGTGAATTGATCACGGTACTGTTTCCAAAAAGATGCTGTGTAGTAACTGCACTGTGGTTATCTAATCCGTTTTCCATTTGAACACCAAAAAATACTTCATCAATTCTATCATTAGAATTTGTTTTCACTTCAGCGTTTTCTACACCGACATCCATGTTGTTGACTTCATTAACTAAACGCTTTAATAATCGGTAAATTAGTAAACCGTTGAGTTAGAGTGCGTTTCTTTATTCTATCTAAGACATTAATTGAATCATTTGATTCGGTTCATAATACATAATAAAATAACTCCGCAGTCACACATTTC
The DNA here is from genome assembly GCA_034700105.1 of Oconnorella tubifera. Taxonomy (NCBI): domain Eukaryota; kingdom Metazoa; phylum Annelida; class Clitellata; order Enchytraeida; family Enchytraeidae; genus Oconnorella; species Oconnorella tubifera. The sequence continues at coordinate 9,678 of JAQIXG010005690.1, read as the reverse complement.
GCTATGCAATTATCGCTCTTGTGATCACGCTATAACGCTGTTCTGTTATCCTCGCTTTTAGACTCACTCGTTTTCGTTCACGCAGCTTTGTAGGTACTTTCCTCCAGTCACTATATGGTAAGCCATTCGAATAAAAAGTGCGTGGTATAAGCCTTTGCAATACCTGCTGGCGTTCTTAGTACCGCTTCAGAGACGTTTAATCCAAAGTGTTTAAATTTCTATTGCAGGTTCATCTTATCAGCAAAACAGATTTATTTTTTTGAAATATAATTACATGAAGCGACTTTCAAGTAAAAACAAGAAACTTATCAAATAAAAGCCACAGGCAAACTCTTGTAAAGCATAATATGTTCACTAAAATATGTTTACAACTTTTGCAAATACATTATATTTGAGCCGAAAATAATCAAATAACATTTTTTTCATTCGAGAGATTTAATATATCAATACCAATTGCTTAAAAAAATTTTTTAACCGATTCAGCAGTAAGCGTTTTAGTTTTTTCTAATTAAATTTCTCAGTATATAAAAAGCTTACATCTGGCAAGCATAGAGGCCCATTTGAACGGGTTTGCTTACTTATGAAAGCTAATGCAGACGTCAAACGAAATCATTTCCTTAGCTTCTGTTGGAAAAAAACTGACGGAACTGAAGTTTTGTGTGTTTTTCGCGAGAAGTCTTACTCATAGAGCGCTGGTTGATATTTTTCTTCATTTCCAATTAAGAAAATACTTATGTAATATATTAAGCTTTTTAATTTAATCTCTGAATGTATTGCATCTGCATCTCGTTTTTTCTACAAATTTTAAATTTGTAGATATTTTGGAAATGAGAAATAATGAGTTCATACGAAAATATACGAATAACTTATTTATATATCAACTTTCAAGGTTATTTGTCTTTAATTTTATTTAATTTTTAACAGTATATTTCTACTTTAAGCAATATTAAACTATTAAGCATCATTGGGGAAGTGATTTAATAACAAATATTTACGGTTCTTGCAAAGTAAAACGCACGTAAAACAACAATACTATTGGAAAGCTATAAAAATTTAAATTAATTTTTAATTACTTTTAATAATATTAATTATTATTTAAAATGTAATAAGAGATGTAGAACTGTGTAACTATTATAATATGGCTAAGCATTGTTTTCAGTGCATAAATAAAGCATGACCGATATTTGCGGAACGCAGTGCCGTGTAGCGAATAAAACTGTTGGTTTCCATGTTATTTAACGAATTTTGTGTAAATTTTGATTTGACATAAGCTTTCTTATTATCTTGTAAACATTACAGTAATCTAACCTTCATCCGGTCTATTGTTCCAGAATGGCTCCTTAGTCTCTTTCTGATAGGCGACTGTCCATGAATTTTTGCAGCAAATCCTCAAAAATAATAAAATAATCGAAGATAATTATATCTTGCTATCATGCTATCAGTTCTGTGTTGACCTCTAATGAAATTTGACCGTTATTAAGTGTCAAATTTTTCACTCTAAAAATTAATAAAAATTTGAGAAAAGTACCTTGCTTTGGCATAGCTGCCTGCAGACATAACTAGACCTCTTCACGCCAGGAATTGTCATCGACAGTTTATGGTAATTGAAACATTAAAATCAATTAGTGTACAAGTGTTGCTAAATATTTGTTATTGCTAATAGTTGCTAAATTATTGTTATTGCAATTACTTAAAGCAATTCAAAACAGAATGTGTTACATAGCAATTGCAAATATCTAAATTTGCTCAACTAATGCGATTGAATGTACTGAACGATATACATGAATCTATACGCATAGATTCATGTATTCTCACATAGATTCGAAATGACTTGAAAACTCATATATCGAAATATTTTTCATTTTACTTTGCTTAATGAATGTCGTTGTATATTTCAAAACTTTCAATTATTTATTCTAGTTTGACATATTGCTCTTAGTAATATAAACTAATGATAAATTAATGAAAGAATATTGATTATCTACAGTATATCGTTCAGTATATTCAATCGCATTAGTTGAGCAAACTTAGATATTTGCAATTGCTATATAACACATTCTGTTTTGAATTGCTTTAAGTAATTGCAATAACAATAACTGATTCCTGTTGAGTTTGACATTGAATTGTTTATGCAATATATTTCTAATTACTTTAATACATCAATAGTATAGCAATATACTACAGCCAAATAAGTCGAAATTGATCGCTTTCTTAATAGTCTCTTAATAGAACAAATAAACATTTTAAAACAACAATATGTGTCTCATAATAAATAAATTTCTCTAATTTTTGTCGGATATATATTTCATATTTAAATGTCGACATTACCTTATTTGTTTGTAACTCGTGGACAGTAAGGGGTGAAGAATATGATGCTGATAAGGATGCTGCAAAAAGAAGGTACATAATATTATGTTCCTAACATAAGCACATACCAGAACAAACTTATGCAATATAACTAGGGCTTCTAAATATGTATAAACAATAAGTTTTTGATTACTATTATTCACATCATAATATTAAATATGATGCTGTCAAGCGTCTTTTATGAGCTCGATCAAATCAGTTAATGTTTCTTTCTTATCAGATCACAGCCAAATGTATAGATAAATTGTGAAGAATATAACTTGTGAATTGTCAGCAGCTCCCAAAAGCCATTACCATCCACATCACGTGCTTATTTCAACGTCACGTGATGGTGTAATGGTTACGCCCACTGCAAGGAATAACTAGTCCTGAGATTTGTACTTATTGCTGTTAATATCCAGCGATATTGAAAAATACACAGCACTGACTGACAGCCAGACAGGCAGGCAGTCAGACAGACGGACAGCTCGATGATAGATTGATCTCCTTGGAAGCTTCTCGATACCGGCTGCAAACCAGAGCGACTAGATTTCTTTCCTGACGTATAGAAATTAATTTGTCAAGTCGGCTCAAATCATCAGCGTTGAAAAATAAGACAGTATACGAGACGCAGCGGAGATATTTTGATTCAGTTTATTACATTTTTTTAAAGCGAGTTGAGCCGAGGATAAAATTGAAAAAGTTTATTGAATATTCAAGCGTTGATGATATAAGAAATGTATATTTAGTCCGTTTTGAAAATTTAAGCAATGGTATATTCTAAATGGTAAATTTAATGCCTTAGTGTTAAATTAAATCGTCTTTGCTTGATACAGGAAAAAAACAATAGTCACATTCTTAAAATTTACAAGGACAGGTAAGTTTCATTTCATATATGAAGTTGTATGTGTTTTACTTAAGTGTTTTATGCAGAACTGTAACATTGATGTTATTTTATTCACAAAGTTTGTAATGATTTCAATCTTAAATTATGGAGTTATTATATTTCTGTAAAATTTACTCGAATGTATTTGATATTAAAAGTTAAAAAATGAAAAAAATGATTTATGTCAACAAGTACATAATTAATTTTAGATGAAAATGCTATCATTTAGAGAATTAGCTGATTCTATCAATGATGATAAGTTTACTTAAATAATATAATGCATACATTTCGTTTATTATTGTATTTATTTGTATTTATTTGTTTACTGCTGAAATTCAGTATTATCTGGAGAATATAATAAAATGTTATTATTCAGTTCTTAATTGACTATTAGCGTATATACCTATATTTACCTATAAAACAACGTTTACAAGTTGCATTATTATTTATCAGACAGTAAATAAAATATCAATCTATTTATCAGACTCAATTCCTTCCCTACCCCCCCCCCCCTCCCATCCTGCCAAATTCTACGCATCATATCTTAACGCGGATTGTTTACGCAAATGGTTACAGAAACGCTGCGGTATTTACTTTAAACGCGTCAGATCGGCAATAAATAATATCTGATACATTTTAAAACTGTTTACAGTAATCGGGAAGCTACGGGTGATAGGATCATTTCCTGCTGATCCTCATGATTTTGGTAATCCTGGTCTGTTGTTTATTTAACGGATAGATGGCGACACGAACAGATTGATTGATAAAAAATGACGCCTTGCTATGAGGAATCATTTTCTCGCGAAACAAGAAATTGGCGAAAATTTAAAATGATTCTGATTGTGATCGCGTTATTTGCTATCAGTGACAGGAAGTTATCGTGCGCCGCTCTTGTTTCATCTTCTTCAACAACTGTCATGGGTAAGTCTGGCAGAGAGTGAAATTGTTTGAAAAGGCTTCAAGCTATCTTGTTTCATCATCTTGTTTATATCTAATTCAGTTGATTTACTTTGGCTCAGATTTTGTTAGATAAAATTTTGACCAGAAAGTGTCGACTAACTATATCTTTCAAAAATGAATATCTGATTAATTGTGTCTATTCTATACATATCTTAGACAATTGTTAGTGCTTGATACGAGCTTGTGTTATATTGCCACTGATAATGAAGTAGAATCCTCATAGCATGCTATTAAACTTTATCATATTTTATAACTAATCAAATGATAAATTAAGATTAAAATTGCTCAATTTTGAAAATATCACGAAAATAGGTGATTACTATATTTTACTCACATTATGGATGAATTCAATATGATATTCATATCATATTGTATTGAATCGCTTTAATTCCTGATACGGATTAAATATTCCTCATTTCCTGCTCCCCCTACTTCTAACCCACCTCCCATCCCCCCACGCTGCAATTTGACTTGGTTGTTTGATTACGTCGGTGTTCTTTGATCTACGCTGCGCTCTGTAGCCGGTGCTCTATGCAGCTAGCGCCCCTATCAATCAGTCCATCTATAGGCTATCGCTAGTCGTGTCGATTTGCGCGAATTGAAAATTTACCGAAAAACGCAATCAGCACAGTTAGTTTGATTTTGAGAAAAGCTTTTGCTGATTAATTAGCTTTCAATCAGATAATGACCACATGAGTCTGATTTAAGGCATAGGACTTGAGGCGGTGTTTCAAATAAGTTAAGCTCTGGTGAATCTAAATCTGTTTTTAAATTGATTGTATCGTTAACTGAAGGTAAATATTACGAAAGCATTGTGCCTTTAATTAACAACGTAATGTTATGAAATTGATCAAATGTAATATTAAATCAATTTTAATAGCCAAAAAGAAACTAAACTAAAGTAATTACATTTTTGAACTATATTATATTTATGAACTTTTATTAACTGAAAAACATCAGTAAAGTTTTTTTTAATAATTTTTTTAACAAGTTATTTTTAATATATTATGCTAATCTAATATTACTTATTGTTATTAATATATTATGAACTTGTTTATATTCTAAGTTAATTTCTGCATAAATGGAAACTGCAGAAAGGGAAAGGGGGAGCAACATGTTCCAGAATGCAATAACAAGAGGCACTGTTATTAAGATGCTCATAATTTTCACAAGTTGCAAGACCGCTGCATGAAATCGATTTAGTATGGTGCATAACTTAAATCTTTCGAAAATGTCTTTAACTTAAAGAAATCATTCGTAGTGAGCAGAAATCAACAAATTAATGGCTTGACTTGACTCGTTGAGAAATCGAAATAACTGAACATTTTATTCTGCACGAAGAATCCACTTAGCATTCGATCATAAACTGTAGGGTTTGGTAGAATGTTATACATCAGAAATAAAGATCAGAGATCATACAAGCAACGACCGCTACACTGACAGATTTGTGGTGCGAGGGCATAGCGAACTTTCATCCCTTGATACTAAAATGGTTTTGACTAGTTACTTTAACAAAAAATAATATTCTTTCCTTAAAAGAGTTTCTACACATACACATGATTTATTGAATATTTACATTATTCTTTGCCTTATATTAGTTGTTTATTAGTCAAAATGTAACTGAATGGTGTAGCTAAGATAAAAAACTAATGTTGCTCATTTTATGATATTTCTCTGCGTATCTCTGATGATATTTCTAGGCATATCTTTATTTCACAAATTACAAAATATTTTGAAAATGATTTTCGATAATAAACAGTATGCCTATTTTAAGAAGCATAGATGTGTAGTTACTGCAGATAGCTATTGATAGTAATGATACCAGTGATATCTATCATGACATTAACCACCATTGCACGAACACGATATTTCGCTTAGTATATACTTTCTTCTTATTCATCACTGCACGCAGAATAAAAAGAACAATAATAATATTATTTTACTTCTGATTTCTTTCATTTGTACATTAATTTAGCATTTTAAATTGTTTAACACTAATGATACTGTAATCTCTAGGTTATGTTCAGTTGGACGCTGCGATGCGTAACATGTCCAAACACGAAGGCGAGACAGCTCGTATCATGTGTGAGATCACTGGCTATCCTTTACCACGTTATCAATGGTATAAAAATGGACATTTACTAAATGGATTTAGTGGTGATAATAATCGTTATGATGTCAGAACAACTGCATGGGGATCACGGTATAAAAACATTTAACATATATTAACTATAAAATAAATTGACAAGACTTTTGACGACAGTTTTGCAATTGAAAGAAGTTATTGTAGAAAATGATTATACTAGTTTCAATCGTGGATTGTTTTTATTTCTTTTGACTGACTTCTCGGGAAATATGACTAGATCTTATTTGACATCTGTCATGTATCATATGTTACAGAGTTTTCCGCTTTAATGCAACAATTTTTACCTTACCGTTTGTACGCATATTTTGGATGCATTCTATGCAAGATTATGATAGGTAGTATTATATATTAGAAAAAATATCGTCAACTAAAACAGTATAAGATTATTTAATTATACTATAGAGTGTTTACCTATTTTAATTAACATTAGTTTAATTGATATCTGATATTAGTTTTTTGGCAAAATTAAAGTAATATTAAATATCAAATCTGGTTAATGGTTAAAGTCGATTTTTTTTATAGTGAAGTGCTTCTCTATTTTCGTAAATGCTTAAATCCCAAGTATACACTGCAGATTCTTATTGCAACGACTAATGTGTGTCTTAAATCCGTTAGTTTTTTATACTAAGATTAGACTTAATATCATAGCGCTGTAATCACGCAGACAGTCTCTCAAGACGAGAAACTATGCAATCTTCTTAATGTTTCCGAATCTTACACGATTCAGAGATTATCAAACATATGAGAGTTTTGCTTTATAATCTGTCACTATAACGAATTTACGAATGAGTGATTACAATTATTATTTCTAGTTGAAAGTGCAATATTTGATTTTTATATTTATTCACTTTCTATTTTTTGTGAATAAAATACATATATGTTGTGTTGACATGTGTTGACAGATGAAAATTATATTCACTTAAAATTATGTATCGAGAAATATTGAATTTAGAGAGAAAGCTTTTGTAACTTTACAGACTCAAGATCTCTGGTTTAGCACTCAGTGATAGCGGCATGTATTCGTGCGAGGGATCGAATCATTTTGATCATCAATTAACTGCTGGATTTCTCAGCATTAAAACAGGTCAGTGGAAACTTTTGCATAACAACCCATTTTGAGTTAAAGATCATACTTCTTGAAAATATATTTAAAATTAAATGCTTCGTCGTATATAAGTTTTTGCATCATAATTTTAAATACAATGTACTATTGTTTATATTTGAAAATGTTCAATATACCCCAACAAGTATTTTTATTTCAAATAATCATCTTAACGAAGAAATTGATCTGTCATTTTTTATGCTTTCGATTTTTATGATCAATGAATTACCGATATTGCTCAATTAAGCCTTCAATAAATGATTTAAATCTGCGTTAATTCTATTTCGCTGCTTTCAAATACATGCATAATATTTTTTCTCTTTTTCTACTTGCAATTGTATTTATCCATTAATGTTTACAATTAAAAGTAATCGGTCTTTTATCAATTAATTGTTTATTCATTGATCTAACATTGATTCATGCTCGCACGTGCATCGTGTATTTAATTAAAATAGTTTCTGTTGAAGACAATAATATTGTCTGATGCTTTACTTCTACTGCAATAAAACCTCCTTGCGAGCTGTATCAGATAATTCTAAAAGGCTTCATTAATCATAGAATTCTAGTCGCTTCAGTACTTTTCGTCTTCTCAACGCTTTTCTAATATAAGAAATATTACAGCTGCTTTTATTATTAGTCTGAATGTAAATGTCTTGTGCATTAAGTAATGATTTTACAGATGAAAATATTAGAACGATTATCATTTATTTACTAAACACGTTAAATTAATTTGTTTTTATCATTATGAAATATATCTAAAATGTTATAAACGTTAGGTCTAAATAAAAATTATTACGATCATTGCACATGTATTTATTTGTGATTTTTCCTATATTTTTTCAATATATATTAAAATGAATTCTTTTTAAATTGTTACAATTTAGTAATTTGGTGATTACGATGTTATTTTACAACGAATAAATTAGATTTTGCGTGAATATTTATACATACTGCAAATTAATAGATATATTACAGTTAGTCATTTATTTAAATTTGGCATCACGATATAGAAACGAGAAATTAATTATGAATCTAAATTTTGATGTTCAATATTTAAAATGATTGTCTGCAATATAGTTTAAGAAAATTATGCAAGCTAACGAATCGAAATTATTTTTTAGTTTTTATTTTTATTTATATATTACTCACACAACAACATATCGCATTAATTTAAGCGAGATTATTTTATGTATGGGTGTATGGATCGAGTCCCTCATAAGGAGAAATATGGACAGTTTCAAAATGTCACAATAGGTTAAAGTTCATGACGGTTAAGTTCGTGTCGAAGTTCACGTCGATAGAGAGCCATTCGTGAGTCTTGACGCTACGCAGATGCGAAGTATTCGGGAAGGGAATAAGTTTTCAAACTAGTTACTTGTTTATATTTGAGCCAAGCAAGCACTCACGCACTGGCATTTTAGACGTTACGAAAACAAAAATTGATATAGTTATTGATACTGTTAATAACGGTTCAAAATGCTTACCTATAGATACTATACGAAAATAAAACTGTTTTAAAGATTTCTTTTACAACTTTAGTTATAAACTTCACATTTAATTTATGCTCTCTAAAATAATTGGTATAAATGTATATGAATAAAGCCAATTTATTTAGTGTTAACACGGAGTCAAATTTGGTCAAATTATAGAAGTTTTATAATACTAATAAAATAATTAGAACATTCATGTTTTAAAATAATTTTAAAAGGCTAATTATTACCGTAATCATAATTAAGAAGTTATGTTATCTCTATCGTAGAGGCTCGTTTGAAATTGAAACTGTATCGGAGCAATTTTTGCTAAGAAAGTTTTGTTTCTGTAACAATATTTATTCTTTATTTATCTTCCTTTATCATTATGGCTCAATAATGATTGAATGACCGAATCTATAGACAAATGATAGCTTATCTGTCATCAGATTACTGTACTTATCGATTTAGTTTCGCTATTAATTCGTTTATCTGAACCTTTCAACACTTAAGACATGATGCAGATCAGTCAGTTGCTACCACGTTATATGCTGCAGGTTATTATCCGTAGTGATCGGCTTAATCATTAAGCTTTTGAAACATATAATTTATATCGAATGCTTAAATAAATTAAATTGGTGTTACTCATTAGATTAATTAAACGAAGCCAAAGTGTCTTAACTTACCGAAATCTGAATATTAAAAGTTAAAGTTGATTTCTTTTAACGAAGTAGTTTATAATAATGTGAAGGAACTTAATTCGGAATTA
>JAQIXG010005689.1:0-11171 GCA_034700105.1 Oconnorella tubifera | reverse complement strand
ATGCTTTATAATTAAATACGCTATTACATTTGGCCTTTTGTGAAAAATAATTAAATACGCTAAAATAGAAGATTACCAAATAAAGTGTAAAAATCTCATATTTTCCAAGTACACTTTGATCAGTACTCTAGAGACGCTGCCCTTCTGGTGTCACACTAGATCCACTGACTGACAACCCCACGGCCACTCTAAATACTATACGATTGTTGGGGACAAACGCGACGGCGTATAGCACGGGTCCAAAAAGGCACCCGAGTGTTACGAAACAATTGAGTACCAACAGGAACCCCAGAAACACCGATTGCATATACGACGACGTTATGTAAACCGGTATGAAGATTGCCCACGCGAATAGAGTAGTGGCTGCGGACACGAAAATAAACCAGGATTCGTTGAAGTTGTCCGGAAGCTTACGAGTGATGAAGCCGATGATGGTACAGATGAAGATGATTAAAATGTTGTAGGTCAATGGAATGAGAAAGGTGGCTGGACTGTAGGGTTGACAGATGATTTCTACGTATTTTACGTAGGGAGAAGGCATTATGATTGAGGAGATGGTTGGGTAAGATAGCTCGAGATATAGAACCAAAGCTAGCTGATTACGTTCAAATAAAAACAGGCCAGTTATTCAGATTATCAAATTATTTATCAACAATAAAACAAAAAAGTTAAATTAAACGCAAAGTTTTAAAAACACAGACTATTATTTTGCCAGATAACATACACATGTCGGTACAAGTCACAGTTTCTAACAAATAGATAAGTTACAATGTAAATATTTCTTAATTAGTGTAATTTTAAAGTGTGAATAACTGATGACTGTTCTCAAGCTTATCTTTACTTTGCTTATTCACAAGGCATATATTTTTCATAAAAATATATTCTGGTGTTGCAATTCAAAAACGGAAAAGAGCAAAAGATGAACTGTTGGAATCACAAAAGGTTCTATTATGAAACATCAAAAAATATAACAGTCAATGAATATATAAATTAAGTTGTTAACTTCGTTCAGCCAGTATTCATAATTGACATTTTTAATCGGTACATTTTGAATCTAAAAGACTAATTAATTATTACAGCCTCTAGCAAAAACTAACAAACCTGTATCGCTGATATACATGCAGTAAAAATCAATTGCCAACCATTCGATAAGAAACCAGGTCGAGTACTGCCAGAATGAGCCGAAGCGAAGATCCTGTAGATGGTAATATTCTTCACAAGAAGAGGTGTATAAATGACATTGATAAAAACATGAAACCCGGCATGCCTTGCACCACATATCATATTTCTATCAGGTTTAATTACAAAAACTGCAACCAGCGCAGACGCCGCCATAGTCGCCATTAAGATGACAAAGCATAAGTGTCGATTAGTTGCTTTGACAAGCTTGTTATCATCATATACTCTATAGGTTATCATCACGGATGCACTGATAAACCCAGAAATTGTCGCAAAGAAGAGCATTACAATACACGCTGGATTGAATGCGTCAAGGTAGACCGGCTCAATTGGTACGCATATCGTGGCGTTTAAAGGATCAGGCCATTTGTAGAGTGGACATGCCTGACAATTGGTTCTGTTATTCAAGATTATCTCATTGCTTCTACAGGAGGAGCACGACCAACAACATGCACTCGATCTTGTCGCGATGTACTCTGAATTGCTGCATGGTTTGCTACATATTGATTCTATTGTATCATTTATATTTAAAGCACCATTGCCCAATTGAAAAGTTTTCCAGTTAATTCGGTCATTATCAAGACGTAAGCCTACTGTTGCATTCCAGATGCCAAATTGGACACTTACATACCTATCATCGATTCCTTTTTGAAACTGCTTGATAACGAGAGTCTCGATGAGATCCCCCTCGTCGGTGAATTCAATTCTTCCAATCACTCCCTCTATCGAAATGTTCTTTATATATTTTAATAAGACATCCCCGCGAATACAATCGCCTAAGACTTTAGTGACGAACACTTCTGGACATTGCCCGCTGATGAGATTGTGCACAGCGTGAGCCATTACGTATATAGCATCATAGATTCTGTTAGGCTCTGACCATACAGCGTTAAAATCACACATTGCACCCACAAGAGAGGCATTAAAGGCGCAAGCCATGCATTTGGGAAAAGCATTATTATACGTTTTCTCCCACATATCTTCCAACCAAATGTTCTTAATATCCCACACTGCCGGCGACTGAACATATTCCATATATCCCGGAACCTGTCTATTTACATGATCCACATAAAAGCTTCCCTCTAAACTTTGCCAAAGTAAGTTACCACTATTTAGGTAGTCCGCGAAAATATCACCACCAAACCAGAGAAACGTTCCCAATCCAGCCACCTTTTCTAGCATGCTAAACACCATACCATCACGTTCATTGTCCACAAATGACAGAATGACTCTGGCTTTTTTATGTTCCATTAATTGTCCTACAAAACTTTCGTACTGCTCTTCACTTGACTGTATGGGTATTTGGATCAATACCGCTATGCAAATATCATAGAACCCTTGTTCAATTAAGCGATTTATTTGTAATGCGCCGTTATTCCCGTAAACTCCTTCGGAATACACTAAAGAAATATAGGTCCACCCATGGTATACAGCAATATCCAGCATCGCTCGAACCACGAATTTGTCAGGAGCCACAAGCCGCGTAAAGTACTCAAAACGACTCTTATCACTTAGCTCGTCACTTGTGGCTAGTAACCCGATCATTGGGATCTGATAAATCGCCAATACGGGCGCCACAGCCATCGAAGCGTCGCTATTTCTTGGTCCAACTACTCCGACGACATCGTAAGATGTCAATGTTTCACTGATATAGTTTGTTGAATCATTAAAATCTGAACACGAGGTTTGATCAGAGGTCGGATCCTTATCTTTCAAGAAATACATTGCGACATCTAATGTAGATGACGGCATCGCGCAGGAATCTACTGAAATTAAACCAAGGGTGAGGTTGGGAAGTATATCTGTTCTTGAGTTAATCTGATCCAAGGCGAAGTTGGCTAGAATCTGTAAGGTACAGGCGTAATACTGATATTTTTCGACACATTCTCCCGTCGTATAGTTGCCAGTGTGAATATCGGCAAGATATCCGATGTTGATATCCCCCTTGCGCGGAAATATAACTTTGTGACGCGCACGCAGACCGGGTGGGACAACTATTCGACTACTGATATGTTGAAAATGTTGGAAAATTGTCACTAATAGAAGTATGTAACTTTGACGGTATCGAGAAACGTGAGGATATATTGTCATACGCATTTTGCTGACTGTTAATTATTAGGGTATGCACTCTAAACCTATTTAGACCTATACGGTCCAACTAGCTCGATTAAGAGTAAATTTTGCTCAGATATATGACATAAAAGAGTTCTGAGGTATTAACCACATTATAATAATGGTATTTGGTACTTTATTACAATTGTAACAAATCAGGATCTTGTAATGTAGATATAATTAGTTATAAAAAGCACTGCAAACAGACTTGTATAAAGTGTAATAAATGAATCCTGCATATTATGCCGCTTCCTATCCTTGCAATCATGTATTTTCTCGAAATCAATGCAACGCAGAAATGCTGACATTCAATTTTCTTCTGATATAAAAGAGCATGACGAGTAGATTGGCTTTATATATATTAGCAGGAACAAAGTATCCCCGCTGAAACACTGCATTTAAAGATAGTGATATCTGTAACAGTAGGAGCTTAAAATTAAACTTAAGGGGCAACGAATAAAATGTGACAATTTAAGATCAACCCTGTTACGTTTGGTAACTTTTCCTAGATCTATCTATTACCTGAGCCCCCTAGTTTTACGTAATTATTGCAAAGATTTGTTTCATTTAGCTAAATTGCTCCTTACTAAAGTAATTATGCATCTGGTACGTGGCAGGCTATGATTCAGTTTCTAAATATAGCAAGTCTATATAGATACGTAATATTATATAGATGATAATATAGATACGTTCAATTTCTAAATATATCATGTCTATAAAAAGCTGCATTAAAAATAATTGTTAAAATTTCTAGGCTAGGATTAACGTTTAAGATATGGCTAGAATTTAGTCTTGTGTTAAACCTTATTATTACTTGTTTTCAATAAAAACAATGATTAGAATTAGGTTAAGGATTAAGCCACCTAATCTAAGACTATACGCAGTGGCGGACTGGCTCCCAAAGGCCCACTGAGGATATTTTCAGTTGGGGACCACCAAAACATAACCAACTGAAAAATTATAGAATAACACCCCTCCCTTCGTCCCCAGTGCGCACTTTCTATTTATTATAATATCTAGTTTTGATATCAAGTTGTCAAAATTCACATTTTACCGTTCAAATTTTTCTTTCGTTTTCAATTTTTTGCTACAGGGGGGCCATGGGACTCACATGGTGAGGGGGCCCACGATGGGATCCCTCAGTCCCTTATCAGGCCAGTTCGCCCCTATCCATACGTTAGGACAGAGGCGAACTTCCTAACGTATGGACAGTTCGCCCCTTAGAGATGAAACTATTTTTGACGTGTTATGACAAGTATTCAATGAGTGAATGACAGTTGTTATCGGGGTAACCGCTCCTCTAATGTACTGACCGGCAAAATGATCAACGGAAGAGTACAATACCCGGACAGAGACAAAATGACTATATATTCAGTTTTATTGCAATCACTTTGGCATTTAGTCGAATATTATATTGTAACGTCTGCATAATGCATTGAATTCAATTTGTCTTTAATACTTTTCCAGTTGAATACTTAGTATGATTGTTACTGTATAGTAATCATTCGTAATTATGCATAATTACGAATGATTTTCTAACTTAATATCGAATTAAGATATCTGGGTAAATATGGCATCAGTGAATCTATTCGGGTTACATCTCTTTTGATATTGCAAGCAGATTTACTAGTAATTGCAATTTAATTTACGCCGTAGTTTAATAGAGTACAGTAATTCTAATGACACAGAATCACGTAACGCTGCAGCTCACTCACCCAAGCAAAGGTTCGTAACTTTCAAATTAACCTCCCCCCCCACCCACAACCCTCGGGCGTTACTTAACTAAGCTATGCCCCCTAATGCGTGTCACAATCAGCAAAATTAAGAGAGCAAGTTTGCCTTTAGCATAATCACTCTATTGCTACTTTGCTGCAGATGAGTCCATAATTCAGCCTGGAGAAGAATTTATTGACTTTAGACCTAATTAACTGTTGGACTAACTAGACTGCACCCTAGCCCACCCCCCCCCCCACCGGGGTTTTAGCAGATCTTTAAGTAAACTTATGAACAAATTTAAACTTGTTATCACAGTAAAAAATTGGTTCATACTGATAAAATATAATAACCCTATCTTTGTTCGATTAACCTTAAGGGAAATCAAATTAGTAAAACCATATATTTGAAAAAATTATATGAAATTTAGGTCTCAGGCATTGCCCACGACCCGTACTATAATATCCTAATTAGACCCCATTTAATTTAATTGTTTATAAAATTAAAAGATTTTCAGTACAAAAATAAGCGTGGGATCCCTCGTACCCCCAACGCAACAAAATCTTTATCGCCACTGAACACAGATGGTCAGTCTACTCCAAAATGCACTTACACGATACGTTTACAGTATATGAAATCTTGTATGTGACATTTAGCGATGTCAATTTAGCGATGAAAATAATTTTTATCCGGTTTTAAGAGATCAGGGATTATCCAATAAACGACGGCAGGCTTGAAAGTTGAATAATAGCTAATAATAGTCGGAGCATTGCACTGTAGAAAAACAACTTTGTTTTACGTTGTTTGAACATTGAATTTATCTAACTTCAGTTAGTTATCGAGTCTACAATTGTTCATGAATTTGAAAGACATGAACGATTGTAAATAGTTGCTTATAGATGTGAAATAAAAGTAAGTGTCTGCCAAAATCAAGAGATGAGTGAACGCTTGACACAATGCAACACAACAAAGATACTACTAGATAATACTAGTGTTTTTTACATTCTCAATTAAAATAAAATCCAGCAACTTGACTGTACCCCCAAAAAATGACCCCGAGTATATTAATCTGACAAAAATGACCCCGTCAATTCATTTCAAAACCTTAAACATAACCCTAATCATTACACTAACCTAAGAATAAATCATAACCCGAGATCTAACCCATACCCCAACATTAATAATATTCGGGGTCGAATTGTAGGGCCATTTTAACGGGGCACGATCAATTATTCTTAAAAGTCACATACAACTTCAATAAAGACATAACAGTGAATAGACAGAAAGATAAAATCATTTAAATAATTACTACGACTAATAATCTAACCAATTAACAATCAATTAATTCTAAACAGTTCATGTGACGCAACTATCTGCTGCAGATAATAAATATCGCAATATTGTAAATATCAAAATGAGCTTTATCTTGATTCAACAGCATCTCTTGCATTAGCTTTTTTATTTCTATATTGTAGACTGAAAAAATGAATGTTATATTTAATTATAAAACAAAGCTTCAACATATCTCGAAAACATAGCGATAAAAAGAAATACGGTATTGGTTAAAACCTAAATTAAAATTGTATAAATAAAAATGAATAAATTCATGAGAAAAATTCAAAATCTTTACGGAATTCAGTGAATAATTCTTTAGAGTAAAGTGGGATACAGTTAGCCTCTAGTTAAATACATCAACAAGTTCTATCATAAACAATATAATACTAAAAAAGTCAAATTCACAAAAAAGATACAGTTCGGTAATTTCAAGGCATTTAGAGTAATTTAGTTTGATAATTTGAAGGTATTTTCCAATGAGTACAATTTAATAATAGAAAAAAGAAAAAGGGGGGGAGGGGTAACCACTTCACTTCTCTCTCCTCCTTTCCTTGAATCGACTGACACATAAAGTGTACTCATTGACGGCTGAGTCAACCTAAAGAGATGGACAATATAGAAATTGCTATAAGACTAAAAAACTCGCTTATAGTTTCACTCAACTGCTTGGTATCAAAATTGAGATTTTATATTTATTGTCAATGTACAAAATTGTAACTGTAGATTCATTGAAATTTATAGAAGCTATGTATTAGCTTCTATGATGCCATTATAGTGCATCTCTAAATTCTCTGATGAGAATCGAATCCACACTATTTGGACAAGCATCCAGTGTCTATCCACTAAACCAGCGCTCTCTTACTACAAAAGCGCTTTGATTTATAAAGTACAGAAAACACAGAAAACTTTTAAAATCAATGCATGCAAATTTTCACATCACAGCCTCAAATAATTCGTTTCACAATATCAGGCAAACGTTACAAACTTTGAAACAAACTATTTTGAGACGAATTGAAATAAATTACACTACTACAACGTCAACTACTTGATATATCACAAAGTATTTATTATTTTGTTGTTTAATATCGCATCGGCACAAATGCGCCTATTTACTGACAAAAACAGACGCATTTTGTTACGAACTGCGCGTAGAAATCGAGTGATGAGTGAACGCTTGACTTTGAACACAGTGCAGTGGACTTTGAACACAGTGCAGTTAATAATTTTTGTTTGAGCGTAAAATTTAAAGTACCAAGGATACTTTGAACTGTAAGTAATGCAGCGTAATTTGTAGTTATTAAGAACATATTAACGTATGTTTACATGTACTAATAATACATGTAAACTATATAATAATATATCTCATACCAAGGCATACCCAACATAACTTTTTAACGTTGTCATGAAAATTAAGTTCCAAACTCACCGACGCATATTTTGGCATACACCAAAATATCACGCGATAAAAAAAAAGTCGGATGAGGATGATGATGTAGGTTTTGAAAAAATCAATCATGATTTCTTAATGATATTTCAGAGGACGATTGGCAGAATGAGAATGAAATAAAATTAGCAATTTTCTCAGCCATGTCGCTCATATACGAGAGAGCTCCAGGCTATCATCAGTCAGGCGACCGCTAGATGATATATCATTGGTTAGAGCCTCGCAATATTTTGTACATATGCCAAAAAATCGTTTTGATGACATTTTGGACAACGACTAAAATGGCGTATACCAAAATATCGCTGTCGCGGCGGTGCGTATGCTCTCATTGAATAGTGTCGAGCGATTCAAAAATATACATGTCCAAATGTCCATGTCCAAAATATCGCGTCGTGCGATAAATTATCGCTCCGGTTAGTTTCGGCCGTTAGTCTACAAACTTTTCATTCACGACACTCTCTTAACTGACATTTCATCTGCTCCAACATTAAATTAAGGTTAGCTTTAGGGTAAGGATTACAGTTAGGATTAGGGCATGCCGATATCGATAGACCAAATATCTGTAGACGAAGTGTTGTTGACGAAAAGTCCGTAGGCGAATTGTCTCGGAATCTTTTAAAATTGACTCGATTCTTTCCTAGATTAAGCAACTAAAGGTCTTTTATACTTATATGGCTTATCAATGAAAATAAACTTTAAAAATAAACTGTATATATTTTAATATGCACATTATAAACTGTATATACATATGCACTGTATATACAGTTGTTGAAATTTTATATTATAATTCTTTTGGCAGAGCACCTCAGTCCATCGCAGTATTATCCTAAAGTATAAAACCATCCAAAAATCTCCTCCAATTAAATAAACTCCAAATAGAAAAAACCCTCCATCAGTTCACCGAGTACCTGCCCCTTAAACACCTCCCCGACCCCAACCCAGACCCCAAACCAGACCCAGGGGTTACACTATCCGGTGTGCCCCCTTGACCTTCCGGGGTGTTCTGCCCTGACCCCCCTTGACCCCAAGAGGTCGTGGGTTCATGACCTTTATCACGAAGAGAGAGTCTGGCGTAACTGGAGGTCACGAATTTTGAAACGGAAGAAGTTGTGGGGGCAACGTGTTTGTGCTTGGTGCTTCGTGGAGGGGTCATTATGTCCATGGTGTCGGTGAGATGGGGGATGGTTATGGGTGGGGTTTCAAGAGGTGGGGAAGGGCGGGGGACAGCGGGGGGTGTGCTGCAGAGAGGCTGGGGGGTGGGATGTTGGGAGGCGCAGTGGGATTGAGCGGTTTCCTATGGAAATATTTTTTAAATTTCATTTTTTTAGTATGAATAAAGGACTATATATAAAACAATGAAAACACATGTAGGAAGGACTCAGATGTAAAAGTACGCAAAATAGAAAGAAAATAAAGAAAACAAAACAATAAAATAAATAACTATATTAAATGTAAAGTAAATAAATTTATCGTCTGAATTACTGTATTATATGAATGATATCTCAGACTTAGCTGTCAATTTAAGCGTCTTACTAAAGGGTGCAGCGAGTTAAATTTAAGGTCTTAAACCTAAACAAAGTCTCAATTCCAACCCAACCCTAACCCTAATATCATTCCAGGCCAAAAGTCTGTAGACCAAATATACAATTACTCCATCACCTTGCACATTATTACAAAACAACAAAATAAAAAAAAAATTTTCTACCAGAAGTTCAACGCTGACCGAATGAGTTTGCAAGAGATCTTCAATCGAGTCAGCGTCAAACTTTCTAGAGAGGACAACACCGGCTGAATCATGCTCTAAAGTATTGAGATATGCTTGCATCCACGCAACGCAACAACTTATATCTGACGCTGTATAACCTACGCGTAAAGATGTTGTTCTTATAAAAATGATCTTTGTATAAGCTAAGTTTAAAAAGGTTATTTCAATAAAAATGTTGTGTGAATAGCCTATTTATAAAAAGGTTTTTTTGGTAAATATTACAATGGAATAATATGGTACTAAATCAAAATACGCATTTTATGACAGTACAACAACAGTTCAAGACAGTTTAAGCAATATATAGAAAGTTACTACTCGGAACAAGTAATGCAAATAAATTTTGTCAAAATTAAAAACAATGTCTCACACGTAGCTGAAAAAATTTTAGCGTCTTACTAAAGGGTGCAGCAAGTTAAGTTTAACATTTGGATTATAAATCGAGTGATGAGTGAACGCTTCACCCTTAACATCACATCAGCACAAATGCGTCTATTTACTGACACTCAATGAACTGCGTGTATGCATAAATCAAATGATGCGTGAACGCTTCACTCTTACCAGAGCAGAGCAGTCAATTATTTTCCTTTGTTAATAACGGGGGGGGGGCAAGCGCCGAGTATAAAACTTTAACTCATGTTAATCCCCCGGGAATACAAAATGAATGACATTACCGGAAGCGTATAACGCGTCTTGTTCAGATGTTAGTAGCGCTACGGTTGCAGTAGCGAGAATACTGTAAGAGTACTGAAGGCTATCGATATCAAGTACGCAGAGATCTAGTAACTGGATACACAAGTACATAAAGTAATTAAGTAAAGATAGCAATTAAGTACTCACATCAATTAAGTACTCACATCAATTAAGTACTGATAGCAATTAAGTACTGATAGCAACTAAGTACTGATATCAATTAAGTACTGATAGCAATTAAGTACTGATTTCAAATTCTATGTCGATATTTTCATTTTCTATATCTTTAAAAATGTATCGACTTTGACCAAATTAAGTGTTTGTAAGAATTAATATGAATTGTAGGTAAAGTTTAATTAATTAATCTTTCAAAATTTAAGGGTATTGCAAAATTTTTATCAATTTTCGATGACATCTTCTATGGAATTATTATTGTCTTTGGAATAGAGCTGAGTTGAGTTTATAGTAATGTTTGTTTTATACAATATATTAACAGTAAAAGTACTGATATCAATTAAGTACTGATATCAATTAAGTACTGATAGCAATTAAGTACTGATAGCAATTAAGTACTGATAGCAATTGAGTACTGATAGCAATTGAGTACTGATAGCAATTATATATCATTTAAGTAGAGATATCAATTAACTGTAGTTTAGGTTTAGCATTGTGTTTTTAATTAACCCTTTTCCTGTGGAATTTTTTTTAAATGTTTTTTCGCTTAATGTGGATTTATTTACTGTGTAAAAAATAAAAAAATACATATAAAATTATATAAATATAGTTATACAATTATATAAATATATATAGGCCCTAATTATATATAATTAATAAATTGAAAAATAATGCTAAAAGATTTCAAAGTATCAATGCTTATTTAACATTGATACAATGTAACGGGTCAATATTTTACTTATTTTTAGTCTTTGATAA
>JAQIXG010005688.1:0-11173 GCA_034700105.1 Oconnorella tubifera | reverse complement strand
CATTATAAACAAACAAAAGAGAAAATCAAAATAAACTTTAAATTTATATATATATATATATAAAAAAATTTAAAGCTTATCACGGAAAATTTGTCCTATAATAATCCAAATATTTAAGATATATAAAACATCATTTTAATTCATCAAATTTAGTGAACAGTGCAATAACTGAAAAATGACGACATTAAACGCTGATTGATAATCAAAATCAATCAGAAATAAATCATTTTAAGGAAGACCTGAATCAGATCTATGTATGTATGCTCACAAATAGATCTCGAGGCAGTCACATGCTACCTCTGTCTCAGAGATAACATTTATCATTTATGGTTATACTGAAAAAAAGATCATATTATTCCTTCCCCCCTTGAACCTCACTCGCCCCTGAGCGCCAAAAGAAGTAAATTTCTTCTCCCCCCCCCCATTGCGTCTCCATAAACAGCTCTCCGCTTCCACAACCCTCCCCCAAGTGGGCTGTTGCTCTTTACTCTGTATAGTGGCAGACACTTATGTGACCCATTCTATCATTCCGTACATGATCTGTAGACGAACATATTGATAATTCAGTTAACAATAAAAAAAATCTAATTTATATAGGAGACTATTAGAAGCAACTCCTAAGATTCCAATTTGTAATGTTTGTATGATTTTTATAATATATAAATCTTCTTACTTAAACAGCATGTTCTTTTATTGACAATGGCTGTTTAGTAATGACATGTTTAGTTATGTTAGACACAATGCTAGTACATAATTCAGTAACATTTATCATACCCGTATAAATCTAATTGTAGTTCATCCAGTGGATCACACAAGAAATCTTCTATAGGAAGGGGCTGTCAAATGCAATAAACGTTTTGCACACTGGGCTGCAAGGAAATAATGATTCAATTTTGGAATAATTATTAGCAGGCTTGTTATAGTCTAAGCGTATCGTACAATATATTATAAAGTAATCTCTTTAGTCTGCTCGCCCTGAAATCAAGCGATTTTATCCTTCTTGATCCTGGCCACATTTGAGCCGTAAATAACGAATGCATGTTTGGCCTACATCTCAGCAAGTTACCAAATTTACATTTGTTCATATCGTATTAAACGAGACATTGTGACAACTGTCATCTTTGTTTCTCTTCGAGCGCTTACCTAGGATATCAGCTACTACTGAACTGCAAAGAGACCCTAACCTCATCATTTTCGTCAATTTTGTAACTTTGTTTGCCTCTTGTTTTGTTGATTGTTAACCATTTTTTCACTTTCTTTCCTTTGCTTAGAGAGGGGGGGGGGGTCATGCTGCTTAGGATGCACTGGAATACAGAAATGTATTTAAACAAAATTTAGTTGGTTCCCTTGCCCCCCCAAAATAATTTACTTGAGAAGGTGAGTGAGCATTTATTTCAAGAAATATAGTTATAAAAATAATAAATATTGTATTGAATGAAAACAAGACTGATGTTTGGAGACTTGTTGTAATATTACAATAGATCAACACAAAATATTATTCCCATTATAATTATTATTATGAACGTTTATCCTTTATAAAACTTTTGACACGAAACATTATACATCAATGTTTTTGATTTCTAAAAGCGTCAATAATTGCATGAAGTAACATTGACAATAATTGAATTGCTATCGACCGTCATCAAAAGTTATTGATCTTTATTGGATCTTTCTACTGCATAATATTCACAAACATCTACATAATTAAATTTGATTGATTAAACCTGATTTACTAATTTAATTTGTGTTGCAAATAACCGCAGATTTACCAAAATTAATATCCGATATATCAGACTTTCACAAATGTTGGTGTATCCGTAGCTGAGACTAGGCGTATGACACGCTGAAAAATATGAACAGAGTTCCTCAAGGGAGACGAGAAGCGACTACTTTCTGTAATGTGTCATTGAATTTAGTTACGACTAAAGTACTGTACCGCTACTGTGTTCTTTTGGGGGTACAAAAGAGTATCAAATATCTTAAATTAAAAGTGGATCTCAAGTGATTGCTTCACTGCACATTGATGTTCTTTGGTCTCACCCAACAATACATATTAGTAAACAATCGTAACATTCATTTAAAGACATCTTGACACTTATGCAATAATATTTGTAACATTGTGTTTGTAACAATTCAATTATAACAATGCATTACATTTCAACTTTGACACCTAGCCAATAAATAGTTTAACTTCCAAATTCGTTTCATGAATTATACATTTACTTCTCAGTTGAGTATCGTTATAAAAGAAATTGCTTTTAAGCAAATTTTGCAAAATATCATCAAAACACAACAATAAAGAAGGAAATAAGAAGAATATAGGCAGGTAGGTTTATAATATTCTTCATTGGTAATAGTAATTTTTATTTCAAGCAACATTAGTACTTTAATAAAGTAGTACGATACTTTAGTAGTTTCAATATCTGTAATAATCTACAATAACAAGTAAAATGTACAGTTCAACATAAACAAAATAAGCTAAGTGATTGAGCATTGATATATGAGTTTATCAGTGCTATCTATTATAGCTGGCCTTCCAGCCAGATAGATTAGACCCATATTTGTTAATCTGTTTTCTTTTTCTCCGCTTAAAATATCAATATAAGGTAAATACTGTTAGCAGATTAGGTTCATTATACGAAGGAGCTGAGTAACTTTAATTTTTAACACAAGTAAACATAGTAAAAAAGTCCAAAAATCTTCCTAAACGAAATTAGATTATCTTATATCTTGCGTTCGTCAATATGCAAATGACATAGGCCTATGGTATATTTGCTCAACTGTTGATGACAAAAAATACGTTCATAGCACAAGACGTAAATAAATTCAAATTTGTCTGACATTATATACGTTCCTAAAAACTTTCTTACATCCATAGTACTTACATGACGTGAAATAGTCAGTGGTTATCGCCATTGGTCACACGATATTTCAATATATTAATCATAATAAAGTAGTTAGCCTTGTATCAATTGTGTGCCTCTAAATTGGGTCATCGTATGTTATGATTTGGATATCTTGCATACCTATTGTATACTGTAATGCTACTATAATGCTTTACATTTTGTACACCAAAATGTAAAGCATGTTTTGTTTTTTGTATGAATATTGAACAAATATTTATATAATAAATAACTAAAAATACATATTACTTACATGACGTGCATAAAAATTGCAATGCATGAAAAAAAGATTAATAATTATAGCTTTGTTTATTTGTATTGTTACCAAAGCTATATTCGATTTGGATTTAATTAAAACTTAAATGAAAGAATATGTGGCATGGTCTGTGGTGCCATAGTTTTGCGAAGGTGGTAAATGGAGCTAAGTAAAATTTCTTAAATTTGTTTAACTTCGAGTGAGAAGTTAGATCTCACTGCAACTGTAATTTCTGCCAATCTTGGCTACAAAGAGATAAATTCATGCATTATTTTTCAAGTAGGAATTTATGAGTAAGACAACATATTTTACTTTTAAATCATTAATGTGACATTAGCCAGCTAATGCTGTCAGTTACATAATAGGCTTACTGCGGCATATTATAAAGTCTAGCGAAAGAATTAAGCAGTATACGGCGGAGGATTGGTTGCGTCCGTGGGCTGCAGCTCGTAGGCGGGTGGACTGACGTAGGCCTGTGCTAGATATGACTCATTTCTGACGTCATCAAACACGTTCATCGCTGACGTTGATCCTTGAGTGTTACAACGCGCTGTATTACTCTGAGTATTATTCTGAAATTAAGAAAGAAATTGTTACAAATTATAACAAGTGTCAATAGGAATAAATACAGCTTTCATGGGCATAAGCATGATGTTTAATGGTGGCTAATATAGTAGGCCTATGTTAAAATACGGGGCACGCAAATGTAGAAGTAAGAGCCTACAGGTGTATTAATGAAAGAGACTTTCTCACATATTTTTGTGTTTTTATTGTTGACAAATGTACATATTTAAAAAATATATTTACAACTTCATGTTTCTTAAAATGAACAAGACGCTTAGTGAGTGGCTCGAGGTGCATGATTTGGAAATTTACTGACTCTCGTAATGTCCCTGTTGTCTTATATTTTCATTAATAGTTAAATCTGTCAATAAACCTGACTGTAATGAATGTAATGAAATGAAAATGAATGTAATATAATGAAATGAGGATTCTTGGTTGACTTGTGTGTTTGATATACACTTGGACAAACAAAGGTAAAATGTAACTTGAAAAACAATGTGACTAAGTGTTCTGTAGCAAAAGCAAAAGTGCAGCAGCTTGTAAGGAATTGCGCAGTAGATATACAAACCACTGTATTAGTGTTGACTTTAGAGCGCCAGTGTCTCCAGACAGCACGGCATGGCATGAATATTAAAGTGAGAGAGAGCAGCCACACCACAGAGACTATCACTGACATTGCTATGCTGGAACCGATACGCATCTTATATATATACTACAATGCAATTAAAAGCACACGTGATTCATAATTATAACTTGTCTGATTTTTGAATAATAGTATGAACTGTTACATAATAGTTTATAAGATTAGATAAAAGGCTTTCTCGGCATAGTTTAGATGTACAGAGAATAGAATCGTACTAATTGGATGAAATATTATTTTAATATTGAACCCAATTTTTTTTTAAGCTAATTATTATGTAGGTATGAACAAGGCAGAGGTATATCGTTTCAAGTTCTTTATGCCTCAAAAGGGAAAGATGCTGAATTTGGGAGAACTTTAAGTTATAAATGAAGTTTAAGGTTAAAAGATTAGTCCTACAGGACACTGCAAGATTTTTATGCTTGATGATTTCCACTATCATCGAGTATTACAAAATAGTTCGTCTTAAATTGAGTTGTCTTGTCTTAGATGTTACCGAAAACAATTCTATAGGCCTACAATTGCCGCGTGAAATTAATGCATCAATTTAAAATGACACTTCCATTTTAACTTCAATCATGCTATTCAGAAAAATGTACATTGTTGATCTTGAAACAAAACTTTGCAATAAAACTAATAATTTCAAATCATGGCTTACTGATGGGACTATAAGATAGTCATCAGTGACAGAATCATCCTGTTGCTTATCAGTGTGATACAGATCATCATGTAAACTTGATGCTGTGAAGCCAAGTTGAACGCTGGCGAAGATCAGTGATGAAAAAGATGATGCAATCAAACTGAGTATCTGAAAAAAATACAATGAATATAACCGAGAAATCGAATATATATACTGCATACCAACTTAAGGCTATAAATTTTACAAAAGAATTAATGAAATATTGATACATGTATAAGGCTTATACCATCAGTGTTATACCATGCTGTGTTAAAGTTTTAATGACGATTTAACATTGTAAAATTTAACTAACATCAATAAGAAAATAAACATGAAAAAGAGAGTTAAAAAATCAAAAGATGCGTATACGTACCAAGCCATCTTTTTTAATGCTACCAGCACGTATTGCAATGACTGCGCACAACAAATACTGTTTACAAAAAACATCACGTTTGAGCAATTAATTCACTTCATTGCTGTATTGTTTTAAGGGTTTGAATTTAGAATTAATAATGCCATTCTATATAGAACAAGTATGCTTCAATGTTGCTTAAATATAAACCCACTGTTAATATAAACACACTGTTGATTAAAAGAATAAAAGAAATGTTTGAAAAGTGAAGTGCAATATCTAATATGTTTAATCAATTTCACCGAATTGTTTTAATTTACTTCATATCTGTTGTGTTTCCTTGCACTTGATGATGAATACTATATGATATGATACAGATGATAGCAATGTTATCCGATGTTCCTTAGTTTTATATTCGAAGACAGCTATAAATTAAAACTAAAATTTTGATCAAATAGCTAGACTCACAACATTGCGCACTATAATTAATTTACATTAGTGTATATATCAAACTACTCATGTAGTAGTCAACTGTTATAATTAAATACACAAAATATTTACTTACAACAAAACTGCACCATATTCCTTCGCTTATTTGCCAGTGTGCTGCCTTGGAATACCATCTGCATATATCACACACCCAACTCAACATCGTCATCACTATCAACATCACTCCGACCACTCTGGCCCCTTGGGCGTCAAAATGATCCCTATATTTAGGTGGTGTAATACCGTAGAGAGGGGCTAGATTGCATTCATGATAGAGAACGTAAGTTGGTGAAAGTTCATCAGGGCTTTGCTGAGCAATTTGAGATG
The DNA here is from genome assembly GCA_034700105.1 of Oconnorella tubifera. Taxonomy (NCBI): domain Eukaryota; kingdom Metazoa; phylum Annelida; class Clitellata; order Enchytraeida; family Enchytraeidae; genus Oconnorella; species Oconnorella tubifera. The sequence continues at coordinate 4,963 of JAQIXG010005688.1, read as the reverse complement.
TTTGATCTTGAATCACCTGTGCTTGATGTTGTTGCGCTTGAATTGATTCTGTTTGCTGGGATTGAGTGTCTACAGTCTCATCAAACTCAATACTTTGTTGTTTATCGTCTAATGTTGTAGAAAAAGGCAGTTCAGTTATCGTATCCTCCATGTTTTGATTAAAGTTAGACACAGAACTGCGACAATTTATGTTAGAAAAAGATAAAGTATCTGAATGTATTCATAAATGTTTCTGTGCATAGACCTATAATTTGACTTTATATAAATGCTGTTCATTTAAGTCTCGTTTTCGCACTCAAACAAACACGCATTACTTTCTCGGTCACACAATCCTATGTATCAGACTATGGTAAGATTAACAATTATTTTATCAGATCCCTTCCCAGTATGAGGATACGACTAACATTTAGATCTGGTCTAGTTATAAATTATATCTAGACTAGTTAGTAGTCATGTAAAGTTTGTTAAAAAGGCTTAATTAACTAAAATTATATTGTGCAAATGAAAAATATTAATTATTCAACCGTAAATAAGTATATATGGTAGCAATTAAGAGTTCTAAGTGTACCATTGAAACAAAAACTAACATTAATGAATAGTCCTAATTTAACTATATATTTTTTTCTTTAAAGAAAGTCAACCTATTTATTATTCAATAGCCGCGGATTAAGCTTAACTTTGTATACCGAAGTTGAGAAAATGTCCTTATATTACTGGCTCTTCCGTTCTATATTATTTTGTCACGGACCTTACGATAGTCTTATCTTACTTCGATAAGATTAGCTTGATAAAGAGTTAAGACTGATATTAATACTTATTAATTATCACCGCGAAGAAAATTACAAAATCTAATCGATTTCAGCTCATATTGAAGAAGTAACGTTTTGCAAGTTGTGCGCACGAGCAATTTATATTTTGCATTTTATTAATTCTACAGGAAAAGATCATTGCGTTGTTTTTTATAAATGCACAAAATAAAGATTACGAACTAGTTAACCAAATTTCACTAAATTTTTAATTATTAAAATAATGAAATTACAATAAATGTGAGGAGATTACATGTAATATAATGTATACTACAGTAGCATAACTTTTAAAGTAAGCAAAAAAACAAAGCGATAATGAAAACGCAAGGAAACAAAACAAAATCTATTATAAAATCATTATGGTGATCATAATCATTTTGCACCATGAAATCATTATGGCGCAAAAAGAATATTACATGGTTGTTCTGTCCTTTTATATTTTATTATATTGATTGTTATCTTGTGGAATCCTTGCTTTTTCAATATGGGCCTAATGCTTCACAGCCGAATAGACTTTGTAGTTCGAAGGCTACTATAGATGTACTGAGTTTATCTATTCAAAGTAAATAGAATCGTGTGCAAAGTCCACGGTCAGATTATTGTATTGGCTTGATATCAATTATCATTAAATCTCAGATTGATTATTACATTATTGAGGCGCGTAAACTGCCAACAAAATAATTAAATAAACTAGAATTTATTACGCAATCTGTCATTTATTGTAATTGTGCATTTATTTCTTTAGTGGGGTGAACTGACTTTGAGTGAACAAGTATAACTTATCCGAAATGACTGTGGGTCGAAATAACATGTTCTCTTTTGATACTCGTATTTGCTTCGAAATGCCTTAAGTTTAGACATTATTACATAATCTTCAATTTTCTATTAATTGATATTAACCTGTTATTTAATCTCTATATTAGATTAGTCATCTAATCTACTGCATATATGTCAGATAAAAAATTACTAACAATAGATATGCATATTGAATTACTTATTACAATGACACACAAAATGTTACAATGACTGCAGGCGAGGGGATTGATTCAGATTACGATCATATATTTCATATTATATTTAAAATACCTAACCAGTAATAATAAATAACAATAATAACAGTAATATTTTTATTCTTATTAATTCTTTTAAGAGAAAAAAGAAAAAATTCAGCAATAGCACTTAAAGTAGGCCTACACTGTCTTATAGCCTATGCGAAAAAGCCCATATGAAAAAATTAATTGTGATTGATTTCTAGGAAGCTGATGTTCTAGGAAGTTGAAGATACTATTGTAATCCAGCTTTGGATGTGAATTAAATACGTATACTATAGAGTTATTATTGGGAGGACACAGAGAGATGACTGATCACTTGTTTTACAAGCTGCGATGTCTGCTAGTGACCTTGGCGCTTCTCTTGACCTTTGCTACTGACACTTCTGCTCAGGGCAGTGCGTAAGTTTTAATTAATAATATATATTTTAAAAGAGTTAGCAAGTCCGTGACCAGTCAAAACGGCCTCGACAAATCTGCCCTGAGCCCCCGACTATTAATTCATGTCATGGTTGGGGTTGTGATTTGGGTCGTGTTAGTATTGAGGTTAGAATAAATTATAGGGTAAGGGTTAAATAAAGATTAAAGCTAGGGATAGAGTACGTGTAGTCAAATTATAATATGAGCTGTATTTTAGGACAATTTATTCTGAATCTATTTCTAAAATTCTCCACCAGTCCATACTAGTCTTTGGTGTATTTCTTTTTTATTTGAAAACATCCAAAAACATAAAGTTTGTCATTCAGTACACATCTGTCAATCTCAAATCAAATAATTTTCTAGAAATTAGAGTATAGTGTTAGCATAAAATGCTGAAGAAAAATTAAATTAAACTTTCTCATAATTTTTGTTGATGTTTTGTTGCATAACGATAATGGTCAACAATTTAAGCCTAACATCTTAATGACGGGTGTCTCAATCGTGCATCGGGAATTAAGGACTTTACTAAATGTGCAGGAAGTCAATGAAATATAGCGATTCAGTGGATTCGAACTCAAGATACGTCAGTTTGGAGTTCTAACACTATTTGACGATCAAACTTTGTCAATTATATGATTGTAATGCTGGCAGTTACTTGGCCCATTATCATAAATATTTATATGTGGAACCCAATATTACCTTGTAGAATGTGTACTGTGAAATACAAAAGGAAAAAACCAGTAATTTAATTTTACTCAGCGCTATCACAGACTTAGCAATACTTTATTTTCGTCTCAATCATCAATATTTTTATTTTCTTAAATTCCGTAAGTTATTTATGAGACTCTTTTGATAGAATTACAATAACACTCGACGACTTTTATATAAAACATGCTGACATTTGAATAATTTTATTGTTTGAGAGTTTTATTGTTCAACATCAACATGTATTTGCAACGATGTTGTGATTCAGAGATGTGTTTGCAATTAAGGAAGTACAGAGATTTTCTGTCATATTGTTGAATGTTTTGAAAAACAGTAGGCTAGATTGAGTTTAAATTGATCTTAATACTAGTAAATAGTACATCAATCCTGCAATAAAGACGACAGAAAAAATATCAATATGTTTACGAATGAAGGTGTTACTGTCTCAGCTTTATTTCAATTAATAGTTCATTGCATGTTTATCAATAATTATCAATCACTTATGTAAAGCTATATGTGATTATAAATAAATTGAACCAAAACCAATAAAGAAATTCATAAATTTTATATCATTTACCAATTATTATGAAGCCTTAATATGAAGACAAAGGTGGCGCAGCATGAACATAAACTATAAAAGTTTGACTTTGTCATACTTTTAATTCTATTTAGGCCTATATGAAATTATTTAATACATTTGATAAATACATTATTGCGCAATGTCAATTCTTCACATATCAATTGCCTCTGAGTTATTTAATACATTTACGTTATTTAACATTTTGGAAAGGTTTAAAATTATTAAACAAAACTTCTCCTATCAGACTGCTGTTTGATTGGTTAGGTCAGCGTGAATCTTGTTATGATATTAATGGTATTACTAAAAAAGACTCATTGCATTTATGTTAATCTAAAATATGGTCTAAATGTAATGAATCTATTAACCTGTGATTCTGTGATATGTGATTTGATTTATATGCTAATTGCATCATTATGCACAACAAAAAATATAACTTAATGCTTTATATTATACTAATGTTTTATATTACTTTCTCTTTGTTGTTTGTCTCGCCGTGTGTAGCGAATTAAACGATCTATATATAAACTGCTTATAAGAAATTGTCTGTCGATGTAAACGTAAAGATTGACAGATTTGACGACAACTGACAGACTGCAGATTCAAGAATATGTTGTTTGTGATCAATTTAATACTGCGCTTTTTAAATTGAATTTTTTATATTAGCATTATATTACATAGACTTTAAATGTAGGGGACAGTATTATAATTTATTAATAATAAGCTAATAACTTTATTTAATTACTAATGCTCTTTTATAGTCGTGATCCTAAGACAGCAATTCGTGATTACGATGCTCAATTATATTGTCTAAACCTTTAGTCATAATGTGTTCAATATTCAAAATCTTCAAACAATTTATTGAGTAAAATGATAGTCTTGGCCTCTACGATTACGGACTTGGTTTTGGCGTCGATCAAAACTACTTGTTCTTGGTCTTGGCGGCATGAGGCCCAGACTTGGCCTGGGCCTCAGAGATTTTGAAAGTCCTTGACTTTTAACTCATAGGTTTCGATCTTGACTTATAAGGTCTTAGCCTGGTCTTAGTATATACACCATAGTCCTTGATAACAACCCTGTCCGCTATGTCTTTATAACAACTCGGAATAAATAATGATAATATATATGCAAGTATAATCATTCACGATTATATTTGCTAATAAAATTTCTTAAACTGCGCTATCGAACTCAAATCCAGTCTTTATGTATTTTATAAAAAGGCATTTTATATCTGGTTTATTTAAAATATTCTCTTAAATATCGGCTTTCCCTGGGATATATACATAAAAATGTATCGAAAAACTTTATTGTTTAACAAATGAGATGCTGCACTTTTTAGTTTTGCTTGTGTTTTGTACGTTATAACTGTTTATTGTTTGTTATCTAGCAATTAATTGATGATGATA
>JAQIXG010005687.1:0-11174 GCA_034700105.1 Oconnorella tubifera | reverse complement strand
AGAAGAACGTTTGAACATGCTACAGACAAGATCAATAATTGAAGACTTTAAGAAGTACATTGATGAGTTGATAGAACATGATTCATCTTATGATATATCACGTTCAACTGATGGTCTCCTATGTAGAGCAAAGGAGTTGATAGAAACTCAAGAAAAGTTCAACAAAGATCAACCGCTAAAGATTCCAATGATTTTCACACCAGCTAACATACCAGACATCATTAGTGGCAATAAACAACTGATTGGGCAACTTTATTTGTTAAGAGGTGAGACATTTTAATTGACTTTTCAGAATTTTTAATTTATTGAAATAGTTTTTCAGCTATTCCTGTGATTGATTTATGCATTTGAACAACGATCGGCTTGTCTTCTTGTTTTCTACTGATGTCTGGGACAGATCAACTTAACCTTCTAAACTTTTAATTCAAATAATCAGCAGGATCATTCATTTACAACAGAAAACAACGGCTTAATGTTTGGTAGAAAATAGAGACAAAAGTAACACTGAAATTTTTACCAGAAAATCCATTTACTGTACAAAAATTTTCCACACCTGATTATAAATCATATAGCTTTGCATTTTATAATAAATTAAATAACATGTGATATTATATACGTTTCAGAGATATCGTAGTTTTCAACCTTAATGTTTTTCAGTTTATTTTATATATTTGGGTATTTATTAACGTTACCAAAACTATTTGATAAATACTGATTTTGCTGTTATTGCTTTACTGCCTTGTGTTACTAAAGTTTTGTTACGTTGTGTGTTGTTCTTGTCTACTGCTATTATTTTTGTTCTTTCTATTTATATCCTTCTGTTTCTTTACATTGGTATAATAACTAACGAGTTGGTCTGTTATTTTGAGGTATTATATATTGCTTGTTTTATCTTATTGCTCAAATTGTTTCTATTCTGTTTTATTCTCTATTTTAAACAGAATATTTATTTACAATATTTATTGGAGTAACAAAATGTCTTCATATGATGTCATATTGTTAAGTATAAAGTGTGAATTAACTTATACAGTATTACTATTACAGCATGAAATGGGGTAGTTATCATATATTCGCTAGGGGGGTAGTTTGGAGCATTATGTCAGACTTGTATATAGATAATATAGTGACAGGTAAGTATCTGTCTACACAAGGTGAGCCCAGCGCATACTTTCCCTGTAGAGTGCAATGATTTGATTCTTCTATTTGGCTCTTCTCTTTTATGTTTAATAAGAAGTCACAAAACTCTAATTATATTTATTTGCTGGCAATATTGATGTTATTTGTATTGTAGATAGGTCAGCCATGAGATCAGATCTACTATCAGACAACTCTAAAGTGTTGCATGTTATTCCTTCTACTGGACAGCAAGTTACTGGAGTTACAATGCTAGGAAGTGATTTGTTTGTGGCACGTCATAACATTAAACACATCACAGTCTACAATACATCAACATTTATTAAAACACGTCAAATAGCTGTTCCTGAGTTGAAGAAAACATTCAGCATAGCAGCTTGTCCACAAAACAATTGCCTGTATATAAGTGACTATGGCCTTCAACACATACACAGAGTTCAGCTGTCTGACTCTTCTATCACTAAGTGGCCAGTGAATGAGAAGTCATTCGGTATTTCAGTTACAAGAAATCATCTACTGCTTGTTACTGTCTACAGTCCATCATTGCTTCGTGAATATACAACACAAGGCAACTTACAGAGAGAAATTAAACTTGATAGCAGTATTGGCAATCCTTGGCATTCCATTGAACTGTCCAGTGGTCAGTTTGCAGTTAGTCATCAGGGTGCCTTACATAGAATTTGCATAGTGGATACAGATGGAAACATTATTTATTCATATGGAGCAAGTGCTGGATCATCAGCTGAACAGCTAAATAATCCATGCTCTTTGGCTGTTGATAAAGATGGATTTATATATGTTGCTGATCAGTTTAATAACAAAGTTCGTCCGTTAAGTCCAACATTGACCCATGTAGGTGATGTCTCTATGCAAGGACATCAGCTGAACCGTCCTATCAATTTGCATCTAGATGAACTCAATGGACGACTGTATATAGGGGAAGGGACTGGTCAGCGTATATTTACAGTGTCGCATTAAAGATATGCAAGTGACTAACAGCATACTTTTATTAATGAAATGGCATCTTAGGGGCCGATCATAAAGTCTGTATGCCATGGGGAGGGGGGGGGGGGGTGAAGCTGACAGAAAAAGGTGTATGTTTATGATAAGGGGGGAGGGGTAGTCAAAAAAAAAGTACTTATGTTTAATTGTTTATTATCACTGACCTAATAATTAATGCTTGTAGTGTCAAATATTTAACGGCAGTGGGGTAGTCAGGATTTGACTAGGGGTGTGGGTTTGTGGGTGGGTGAGGGTTGCTTTAAAAATTTAAGTGGAAGTATATTTTTACCATCACTCAATTTTGATTTCCCAAGCCATGTATTTCAGTCACTCCCCCTCCCACCGCATATTTGATGTCGTTGCGATAGTTTTTGTCAACAACTGAACGTTTTTTTACATTTAAAACAGATAAATCATCAAAAATCTGTCTCGCTGAAACGTTTTTATAGCACCACGGAAGCTTTTAATGAATGATTATACGAAATGTTCAATAATATTACTTATTTTACTTACAGATCTCTATATATAACTGGATAGCCTATCTCTTGTTAGAAAAGTGGCCCCACCAGTCGCTATATTGCCCCTCGTTATATAAACAAAAAGACCATGATATTTACATGTTTTAATAAGATTTTATTTTAAATAATCTGCTAAAATGACTAGTTTTGTAGCATAAAATTGTTCAATAGACAAGCTAAGGATGCGGAAAGTCTTTCCATTTGTAAGTAATTTGAAAATTATAATTCTTGTGACATTTTAATGAGTTAATTAAAATTTTCGTACATTTTATTATTGCACTGCATGACCCGTCAAAAGGGCAAATTGACAGCGACTATTCCATCTTTGAGTTAGGGTTGGAGGGTCCCATTCGTTTACGCACCTCATGTTTTTGGAGTAAAAATAACTTCACATATATAAGAGAGGACAAGGAATATAATAAAACAAGTTTAATAACGAAATTCAAACTACATCGAACACTTTTGGAAAAATAAATTTTATGTTTTGCACAGTGTTTCTTTAATTATAGCTCATAATAAAAATGGTGCCTGTTTACAAATAAAAAATAAAAATCACCTAAATTCTCTGAAAATAACTGCAAACTACGTCTGATCCGTCTCAATAACACTAATCATGACTCTAGTTACAATCTAAACTCAAATTCTAACCCTAAACCATCTGTAAGCCTAACTCGGTGAGGTGCCGAATGGGAGCCGGGTTGGATTTAGGATTCGGATTAGGGTTACTATTGATCTTTAACTGCAAACTACGGTTATATTTGTACTTTAATTTATCTTTTTGATTTAATCCTACAGTATTTTGCTTTTGTATAAGGTTCATAGATTTTCTCATCGTACTTTTGAATGATTGCGTCAGTTAATTTTTAACATACATCGTGAAAACTTCACACCTTCACTCAAGCCAGTTGTCTGCAGCGAGCACTTTGAAGAATCGTTCTTTGATCGAACTTGTCAGACAATTCGTTTCAAAGAGCATGCAATATAGACAAATTTTTTTATTGTTATTATTATAGCGATGAATATTGCCTTAAATATTAAATATTGTAGCGATGAATATTGCCTTAATTCTCAACCTTCCGAAGCATTTGCAGAAGGTATCAATATTGTTTAATATTTTACAAAACAGAATATTTCGTATTGTCAAAAGCGATACCTTGAAATGCAATATTTGGTTAAATTACTGCAGCTTTTGGTATGGTACTGAAATTAACAACCGTGTCAGAACTATCATTTATTTATCCAGTCTTAAATTTAAAACAATAATAACAAATAATTGTAAATTAATAACGTTAAAAATTACAATGTAAGTGCAGATTTTAATTAAAAAATAACTTCTACCGTGGTATAAATTCTTATTGAGCAAGCAAAATCTTGCGCGATATAACGTTTATTTCATATTATATATTGTTAATGGTTCACTTTTAGGTCAAGAAGCTTCAGAAATCACCTACAAAATGGTCATCATCCACTGATAGTGTTCCGCCGCAGGTTTCCGCAATCATTTCAAACCTTTTAATGTCAAACATAGCCTTAGATCACATTTTTGCAACAACAGAGAGTCCTCGTGAACTTGAAAAGGTCAAGTAAATAATTAAATACTTTGAGCGAAATGTATAACGATTAAGAAACAAGATTTTATCTTTATCCGGTGTGGTAGGCCGTCTTCAAGATCAAAATCTGATTTCAGGAAACTGCGACACTGTATTACGATTTATGAGTTATATTTATTTATAATTTTGATGATTTACTCTGATGATTTTAACTGTGATGATTTATATTATTTTTTTATTTCAATCACTGTGTTACACTACCTGTATTAATTTAAAGAGTATTGTTATTTAAAAGTATAGAATTTAACTTATTAATTAGTTTCATGTGTTTATGGAATGGCCTATGCTCACACTTTTTTTAAATTTATTTGTATTATATTATTTAATTGATTTAAGTATTTCTCAATGTGCTGCCAAATGTTAATTTTGAACTGTTTTGAAAGATAACTGAAAGGAAACTGTTGTGAAAATAACAAAATCACTTAACAATACATCCACACACTCTTGTTGTTTTATAACATTTAAACAATAATAGCTTTGTCTCTATTTTAAATAATAAATTTTATTTTCTGGTTACGATTTCGCGATTTGATTTGTATTAAGCATATTGAAATCAAAAATTTGAAATCAATAATCAATAAAGTTTAACGTCTGTTTAACCGTCGTGGGACGATGTCGCAGAAGTAAAATTGCGTAATATATATTGTGTTATAATTTATTATAGTAGTATTATTAAAGATTCATAGATATTATAGTAGTATATTAAATATTCAATTAATTAATCATCTCTATTTTTCTTGAAGTAATATAAAAATGATTCTAATAAACAGTTTGAGATGGAACTGTGGCTAATCCAGAATGTTAATCAAAAGAATTTTATATTTCCGGTTTAAAAATGTTTATTTTTAATCATCAACAAAGTACAGTTATTATTGGATAGACCTATCATAGGCTATCAACTCAAATTTCATATTGACTCATATTCGTTGAATTTTAGAGGAATAATTTATGATCATTATTTACAAAATATCTCTGTTTTGATCCTTAATATTTTATTTCTGATTTTAAAGTTCTCTGTTCAATAATAGGTAAGAATCCCCCTTTCCACACCCTACCCCCCACGTCAGATAAAAAGGTCCTTGAAATTAAGCCTACATTAATAAACATTAATTCAATGGGATTGGTTATCTCAAACACATGGTTTTGTAAGATTTTCATGCCTAAAATGCTTTCGTTTATGTATGATCATTTTACTATATATTAACATATATAGGAAAAATAAAAATAAGACATTTTTACTGAAGAAATAAATAATTAAGTTTATAATATATGGCTTAAGCATGCTGTTATCTACGTCGTCAATGTAAACAATACGAGTGGTAAGATGGCGCCTGCTGGGCTCACTTTCTTGCGCGTTTATAATAGGCTATTAGCTATCCAGTCATTATATATAGAGATCAGTGAAATCATGCCATCTTATAAACTAAACGTACAACAACGTACAGTCGAAAACCAAAAAAAGAGATCATCAGCTCTGGAAATATAAATCGTCCCCCCCCCATACTTGTTGGCCTGGATCCGCCACTGTAGGGTAACGGTACCTTACAAAACTGAGAGTCCAGTCATTAAACAGACCAAATCTCAAATAATGTGGACAAGATAACTTGTTCAAAATGATATTGCGGGATAATATTTTATTTATATTTCAATCATTCCGATATTACCATCACCAATACAGTAACGCAGTTTCTTTTCGCAATTTCGAGTAACTTTAAGTTTTAAAACTTGGTTGATTCATCTGTTTATCCCGGTTCAGCGACAATTCGTCCACAGACTTTTAGTCAGCGACACTATAATATGTCTGCCGACTTTTCGTCTACCGACATTTCGTCTACCGTAACTGTCTTACAATAATCCTAATTTGCAATAGCCCAGTAGCGTAGGCAAGGGGAGGGGGGGGGGGGTTGTGAGGGTTTTACGGTACCCCTCCCCATTGGAAGTAAAAACTATTTTTTGACATGTAAAAATGCGAGTTCAGTATAATATAATAACTACATAATATTATTATGTAGTTATTTATATCTGCATTCAACATTTGTTTACTTCGTATACTCAGCCGGCACTAAAAGCTAAAAAATACAAATTGTTTCTAAAAATCTTGTATACATCCCGCCTCGAAGATAACTTGACATCTACTATAATAATAGTGAAGTTGAAGTTAATTTTGCGAAGAAATCGATTTAGCAGAGTTCTTGTCCAACCAATCTTTAAAGACTTGCATTGGTCCATGACACAAACTGATTAGAAGTGAAAGATCATCTCTGAGGAATCGTCGAGATGAGTTAGAACTGAAGGCTCTGGAACATCATGACAGCTGACTATATATGCTTAATTTGGATTTATGATGTACCCCAGTCAGGTCTTGAAGCCACCAGAGAATACGAAACACTCGCTGTGGCCTTTTGATGCGAAGTTTTATGTTTTGTTCACAATATATTTCATGGTGACATAGCCGTATTAAGCTTTTATAAGCCCGTTTCACAAATAAATGAGTAGGCCCCTCCATAGCTGCCCTGCATATGAATTTACAAGAATAATATTTTTATTTGAATTTTTTCTCCATTGTGAGATTGTTAATAAAATACTGAATTGTTAAGGTTTCTATAACTACCGATATATTTTGTTAACAAACTTAAATATATGCTATCAGGATTTGCAAATATCCTTGACCAAATGTGTTGAAATAAACAGAATAGGCCTATTTGATTGAACGTTAATTAAATTAAAAATAATAAAAATATTAAATTTTAACGAAATAATTGAATAATTCCAGTCATTAAATAACTAACTAATAAAATATTTAGACTATGTAGATACAAACTGTTCACTTTACTTTATAGATCAAAAGATCGTCAGACTATTAAAAAAAAAAAAATTAAGAATTATTATGGAATCGAGCGATAATGTTGAAGTTATAAAAAATCTTTCTAATTCGGACTTGACCCCCGCCACGGAGGTCCCCCGACCCAATGGACCCCCCGTCAATTCTCCCTCGGCCATTAAACTCCAAGTTAGTCATGGTAAAAACTTCTGCATGCATATATTTCCTGTTGTAAATTCATTATTTAATTAATTAAATATATAATCAATTAATTAACAGCTTTTATTTTACGTAATTTTGAAATTGAGTTTTTCATGTTATTGTCATTTTATATTTAAATATTAAATTAAATTGTACTGATTGAAACAATTCCTAATTACTTTTGTATATGTTACATTTCTGAGTGATACGCGTGAAATACGGCCCGGCGGCGAAAGACGGCAATGGAATGCTTTATGACATTACAGAAACTATTGAAAAATGAAATTTATTCAATTTGTTAAAGTAATAAAACTGTTGAAAATATTGAAAACTGCCAAAAGTGCCAAACTTATTTACAAGATAGAGGAGAAATAGGTGGGGGGTCAATGAAACATCCTGTTGTAACTGTGTGGACAGGCTTTTCAATAAACGCATCCTTAGTTGCAGAGAAAATAAAATATTTAGGTATCTTAGAAGTAAAGATTTATAAGGAATGTTGTGTGTTCAATTGCCCAGTTTTTAACTATCTCTAACCCTAACTTTATGTTATGTCAAAACTGAAGCAAAGTCAACATATATAAGTATCTACTTCACCAGGATCAGACAAGTATGAAGTTCTGTTGGATGCGTCTGATCTCACTGAGACTTCAACCCTAGCAGACCTGGCTCAACGTCTTGAGGGTGTTACTGGTGTGCCAACGCAGAATCAACGACTTATTTTTAAAGGTTAATATTAAGTGTTTAAGTCAGTGGAAGGTTAAGTTTAACGTCTGGTTTACCGTATTATATGAACGATGCCTCAGATGTAGTTGTCAATTGAAGCATCTTACTAAAGGGTGCAGCAAGTTAAGTTTAACGTCTGGATTACCGTATTATATGAATGATGTCTCAGACGTAGCTGGCAGTTTAAGAGTCTTACTAAAGGGTGCAGCGTGCTGCAGAAATAGTGAGCTTTTAGGAATTTGAACCTGGATCTGTTGCATCCGAGTCAAGCGCTCTAACCACTTCTCTAACTAGTCTTGACAAAGAGATTAAGTGATTAAGTAAGTCTTTTCTCTTACTAGGAAACTTATATACAGGAAAATCATCTGCTAGGAATCTCTGTTTACTCTGTTTAATGCAAAGTAACTTTCGTGTGTAAAGTGAAATTACTTAAATGTTATAATTGAGGCTATTGCTTAGATTGAGCATTTAGTATTATTTTATACTAGTAATAAAGATGAATAAATCATTTACTTAAAGTTGAGCGGTGAATATTTGATCTGTTATTACTATTCAGGTAGATCTCTCACTGATTTATCATTGCCCATTCTCTCTTTTGGTTTTACTAACAACGCTAAACTTATGCTGCTGGGGAAAAAGGTACTTGCTCTTTGAATAGTACGGTCTGTCAGTCTGTCTTTACTTTAATGACTCTGTAGTTGTCTGTGTTTTTATAACTGTCTGTCTGTCTGTTGTAAGAAGCGAGCGAGCGTGGTCTATTGGTTAGCACACTGGCCTGCAGATCCAGATGTTGTGGGTTCGATTCCCACGAGAGGTGAGTTTTTCTCACAATCTCCAAACTGGCCGCTTCTGAGTTGACTCAGCTCTAAATGAGTACACTGACTATTTAGTCGGTGGAAAGATGAGGCGGCGAGGAAGAGAAGTGACTATTCCACCTCATTATGCCGTAGTCAGCGAGACGTCAGCTTGCTAACAGCTCATGCGCCCGGATGTATGTCTGGGTCAACCTTTACCTAACCTTACCTGTCTGTTTGACTGTCAGTGGCTCTGATTATCTGCCTCTCTCTAATCCATTTTTTATTATCCATTTTCCCATCCATCCCTGATCCATCCACATTTATCAATCAGCTTATCCATCCACCCAGCATTCATCCATTCACTCATGCATTTACCCATCATTCATTTACATCCATCCATGCATTTATCCATCCACATTCATCAATCCAATCGCTCAGCCATCCGTCATCCATCCACTTACCCATCTGTCCATCCATCCATTTGTCGTTCTGTCTCTTGCTCTATCCGATTCAATAGATTTCTCTGTTTACTATTATTAAATATATTACTCAGTGTCAATCTCTAATGAGTTATTTTATATCTATATTATTTTTATATTATTTTATTATTTTATCTATATAATTTTTATTCAGTAATTGACTTTGAACATTTTATACTAATTTATTGCTTTTCGCGAACGTTATTCATCATTGATGATTGTGTGCTTTCAAGATACGCTTGTAATTTCTGTACAGCTAACGGTAGATGATGATGCTCATATGTCAGTGATGAATAATGTTGAACATAACATTAACTCTAGTGAGAAAAAACTGAATGAGCTTTCTCAACAGTTGAATGACATACAACGTGTAAGCTTTACATATTCATTCACTCATTCATTCAGTAATTATTCATTTATTCATTCATTGATTTATTCACTCATGCAATCACTCATTTATTTATTCGTTTATTCACTCATTCATTCATTCATTTATTTGTTCATTCACTTATTCATTGATTTATTTATTCATTCATTTATTCGTTTATTCATTCATTCACTTATTCATTTATTCGTTCATTCATTCATTTATTTGTTCATTCATTTACTCATTCATTCATTTATTTGTTCATTTACTCATTCATTCATTTATTCGTTCATTCATTCATTTATTCATTTATTCATTTATTTATTCATTTATTCATTTATTCATTATTCATTTAATAAAGTTTAACGTCTGTCTAACCGTCGAGGGACGATGTCTTAGACGTCCTTCAGTATCAGTCAAGACCAGACACGCTCCACCCAAGCAGTGAGGACAAGCCATCAACTGAGAGAGTATTAATATAACAAGCTTCATTTTGAATTAGAGAACAAAACTAGCTGACTAATCTTTAAACGCGTTTGCCATACTACTCATAAAATATTTACAACTATTTACTGTGTTACAAGTCAAGACATCACTCATCACTTGGTTTCTACACACTCAGTCTCACAATTTCTCTGATAGCCTCATTTGAGCTGATGTGACATTAAGAATGATCAAAGAAACAATATAAAGATAATACAGAGCTCAGATCACTTCTTTAGAGAAGTGGTTTGAGCTCTAGACTCGGAAGCAACAGGTGCAGGTTTGA
Source organism: Oconnorella tubifera (assembly GCA_034700105.1). NCBI lineage: Eukaryota > Metazoa > Annelida > Clitellata > Enchytraeida > Enchytraeidae > Oconnorella > Oconnorella tubifera. Next base: position 753 of record JAQIXG010005687.1, on the reverse strand, counting down.
ATCCCGGATAGTTCACTATTTCTCTAACTTGCTGCACCCTTTAGTAAGACGCTTAAATTGACAGCTACATCCGAGACATCGTTTGTATAATACGGTAATCCAGCTTTAAACTTGCTGCACCCTTTGGTAAGACGATTAAAGTAACAGATACATCTTCGACATCATTCATATAATCCGGACTTAAACTTAACTCGCTGCACCCTTTAATAAGACTCTTAAAATGCCAGCTACATCTGAGACATCATTCATATAATACTGTAATCCATACGTTAAACTTAACTTTAAGCTTAACCCTAATCCAGATGCTAAACTTGTTATTTGCAGGGTTTTCTAGCGTCAGAATTACAAGAGGAAGGTTTGATAAAGTTGAGTCGAAATGTGTCCGTGTGCATAGAATCATTGTCAGTACAGCTAGAGAGACTCGACTCATTGAGTCTTGCTAGATCTGATGCAGGCATTCAGAATAAGAGAAAAAGCTTAGTCAGGAATATACAGGTAGTGCATTGGTTCTAGAATCTATTTAATAAAATATATTACAAATTATATATATTTAATTATATATATATTTAATAAAATATATTATATTATAAAAAATACTTAATAAAAAAAAAAAATAGATTAAGAAAAATACATAATAAATCGAAATAAATAAAATATATAATATAAATATTTTTTGTATATATATATATATATACACTGTGTTTATTATAAGTGAGACCCTTGCAATTATTGCAATAAAAGTGCAACCAATTC
>JAQIXG010005686.1:0-11175 GCA_034700105.1 Oconnorella tubifera | reverse complement strand
CGTATATGTATATATATATATACCGTATACGGTATATATATACCGTATATGTATATATACCGTATATGTATTTATATATACTGTATATGTATTTATATATACCGTATATGCATATCTAATATAATAATTGGCTAAGTTCGTCTGTCTCTAACTCGATATAATTAAGCTATTAAGATAGATCCAAGAGTTCTCAATGATACCATTGAATCAAGGCTACTACTCAAATTGGATGAAATATTAGTAATATAGTTGAAATACTGAAATATAGTTGATAGTTGATAATAAAAGGATTTTTCACATTTAATCATTTGTGTGTTTTTTCCTTTTTTATGCTTGTCGTCTGACAGGCTTTGCTGCAAGTTTTATATATGTTCACTCGTGACTTAGTTTCTGGACGGCGAGTTTACAGCGTGTAATTAAATAGTGTTTTTGTGCTGATGTGACATTAAGAACAATCAAATTCATGTTACATATTCTATATATTTCATATACTTTAATACATATATTTTATATACTTTTTTATGTTTTTAGTTTGTTCAGTCGGTTGATTATGGAAGCACCCAGCATTACTCCTAATGCTATCGCTGTGTTGAAACGATATTGTCAAGATGAGGTTCGGATTATATTTATTAGAATGTTTAAAATATTGCTGATTTTAATCTCATTGGTGAAACGGTAGAGCATCGGACTCGGAACCAAGATGTTCAGGTTCAATTCCTGTGAAAGTTTATATTTGTGTGAATTCCTGTACATTGTTGACTTGCTGCACCCTTTAGTAAGATGTTTAAATTGATGGCTACATCTGAGACATCGTTACATAATACGCTAATCTAGACGTTAAACTTTAATTAATACTATTATTTAAATTAATAACTATAATTAATACTAAAATATATACCAGTAAATAATAAATTTTGATAAACACCAAAATATGTATATTGTAATTATAATTATAAGTTTAATAAAACTTGAAAGCATTAACTGGTAATGATGTAAGTTCATCTGTATGCATCTGTTCTTATATACAGATGAACTTATATAATTTGATTGTACGTGCATCCGTAAGTTTGTATCTCAAAATAGTTTACAATCAGCATCCAATCACGTCGTTTGAAATTAAATACATGTATTTCTAATTACCTGTGTTTATGTATTTTTCTGTATTTATGTATTTCTAAATACATGTATTTCAGACTCGTATTTATTTGGGCATGATGACATTAAAAGAACTAATTCTAAAACGTCCTTGTATGAAGCTAGAGTTTCTGGACATACTGCTGAATTTTACAGCTCACGAAAAAGCTGAGGTCGGTTTGAAATTCTGCTGTTCGTATAAATATATTTATTTGTATATATTCTTGTCATATGTAATATATATGTACTTAATAAATCTATGAACTTAACATTATAATTGAACTTAATCATTTAATGTAAAACAGTTTCTTAATTATAACATTTATTGTATCATTTATTTCTATTGTATTTCTATTTATATTGTTTATACTACTGCTTTTGAGCTCATTAAAAATATATATATATATATATATATATATAAATGTCAATATTTATTTATTTATATATTTTCATATAAATAAACATTACACAGCAATAAGCAATATGTTAAATGCAAAAAAAAAGTTGCAATATAAATAAATATTAATATTATAGTATATTATACTGCGTGCAGGTTCGTAACAATGCAATAAGAGTTACAAAGAAATTACATGAAAGAGAAGATCTGAGAGAAACTATAGAGGTAGCACTTATTTCTTTTCTCTAATATTTTCTATTTCTTTTTTAAGGCCAAGAAATACTTTTAAAGTTACAAAGGTTACATTTGACGTCAGGATGATCATGTTATATAAACAATGTCTCAGACGCAGTTGTCCATTTAAGCATCTTACTAAAGGGTGCCGTGAGTTTGAGAAATAGTGAGCTATCCGGGATTTGAACCCGGACCTGCCGCGTCTGAGTCCAGCACTCTAAATACTTCACTAATGAGAATTGACTAGTGCGCCTAATCAACACAATTGCTTTGTCGCTTGTAGAAGTACGCAATGTATCATTTGAAGTATTTACTACAACCAACCGCTCCACCAGAATTGATGTTGTTTTCTAGGGAACCTCATTCACAAGGTCAATGTGAAATTATTTAATTTTATAACACACAGCTTAATTTTTTCTTTATTTTACAGATTGTAAGTTATTGAAATAGAAGTTTTTAATACGCGTTTATGTTAATTAGAGTAATAATATTTTTAGCTAGATGGATGGATGGATTGATGGGTAGGCATATCCTGTATATTGAATGATTGATTGATTGATTGATGGATGAATGGATAGGCTAATTGATAGATTGGCGGATGGATGAATCGATGGATGGATGGATGGTTGGATGGAGGGACGGATGATCATAGAGATAAATAGACCTCTTTTTATGCTTATTTGTTATAAAATTTGTTTGTCTTTTTTTATCTCATTTTTTATATCTTCCTCCATCTCATTCTTTATATTTATCTCTGTCACTCTGTCTGTCCCTCTAGACCCTTCTATAGGCTGGACAGAAGAAGCCATAAAGTTTTGTCTTTATCTATACCTCTCTATCCTCTTCTTTGTCTGTCTGTCTCTCTGTAGACCCTTCTATAGGCTGGACAGAGGAAGCTATAAAGCTCTGTCTCTATCTGTACCTTGGTCTACTTCCTATCAAGCACAAGCTCATCCATGAACTAGCTGTCGTCTACACGGCAGCATCAGCTGACATCAAACGCACCATACTTAGGATACTTGAGACGCCTGTAAATTGTCCTTCTGTTGTAAAATAAACGTCTCATTTATATTCTCAAGTTTATTTATAACTCCGGTATAAAGTACTTGTAACTTCAAGTACTTTAACCCTTACCTTAATCCTAACCCTAAGTTCAACCGTAATCTTATGAATTAATCAAGGAATTTTTCATGGATAACTTATTTTCATCTTATCAGAAAAATAAGCGTTATTTATTTTTCAGTTTAGTATAAAGTAGCAAATTGTATTTATTACTTTTATGTTTAATCGTTTTTAATAAAGGAAATAGTTACGAAATGATATAATGAAAGAGTTGTTTATTGTTTATTTATTAGTTAATTAATTAAATTCTAGCATACAAAAATGATTTGATAGATACTTTAATGTCAGCTTCACTCACAATCTTAATTATCTATTTATTATTATTTATATTAATATCATATTAATATTAATAATCTATCTCTTCTATGCACTCTGTATTTAGTCATATTTTCTCATATTTAGTATAAATTATTAATATTGCGTAAATATTTTCTACTTTTATTTCCCGTTCTGTGCCAGGTTCTACTGCTAGGTTTTATGCGATTATTTTATTGTTTAGGTGAAGGGCATGGGTATGGACAGCCCAGAACTGCTGCTATTGGTGGAAAATTGCCCCAGGGGGGCGGAGACTTTGGTCACAAGGGTCATACATATACTGACTGATAAGGGTACAAAAAAAATCCAACTTTTCATTGATTAATATTTTCATTAATAAAAATCTTTTGGTAACTATTTGTGAACTTATTATATTTGAACTACAGATTGACCTGGATTAGTAATTCTTGGGATTAGGGTTAAGCTTAGGGTGTGGATTAGGGTTAGGGATGTTGAAGTTAGGGTATTGTTTGATTTCAGGTTAAGTTTACAGTTAATTAGAGTTAGGATTATTAAGTTAATGAGATTAATCGATTTGTTTGGGTTTATGTATGTGAGGTTGATTTGTTTGAGTACTCAGAAATGATTCTGGTATAATATTTATTCTCCACATGAAGTTGAATTTAATGAATTTCGTATTTTTATCAAATGTAAACTTTTATTTCACTTCTCCATCGTTCCTAAAAGAAAATTATTGACTAGAGTCATTCATTATTTGATTTTCAAACTCATAAAATGCCTCTGCGTGCTGACGTGACATTAAGCAAACAAATTTCTCTTTGTACATAACTTAAAGTTTTGTTTTCATTTTAGTCAATGGAAGTTAAAACATCTCTTTTTTATTATATCAAAGTTATAACTTTATATGAAACTTTATATCAAATTTAAAAAGTTGTAAATTTAGACACCTTTTTAACAAGTCAATAAATTTATACTTAATCGTTATTGCTATTCAAAAACAAAGATGAGTTTATTAACAAAATATTGCAATGCAAATTGACTTTATAAAAATATAATTATAATACATCAATCATGGTAAAACATCAAAACGTTCTTAATCATTTTATACTTTAAGTAATAGTTCATTATTAATTATTAAAATAATACAATAAAATGTTTGTTATAAGGTTAGCAATAGCAATATAAATTATACAATAGTTCTATATACAGTGAATTACATACAATATACAGAAAATTAAAAGCTTGAACATACGTGGCAAATAAAAATGCTGACAAACGCTCAAACAATTAAAAAACCAATAAGTTAAGAAGTGTCTTGGGAAACTGTCCCAAAAGTTCCCAGCACAGCAGCTGCATTTCCCCGCTGCACCGCCAACGCGAGGATTTGCTTCAGGAAAGACTATTCAAATGGTAGTCTTTCTTTACTTCCATATAATTTTATTTTGATTGATTTACGTTGTATATTGTATTTAATGCTGTATATTTTTATTCTCAGCCGTTCCATCTCCAGAGCTTGTAGACAGAGTTAGAGATTTGTATCAGAAAAGAGTCTCAGACGTTAGATTTCTTATTCCAGTACTTAATGGCTTGACTAAGGTAGTCTACTGTATAGAATATACAGCTTTATTTATACTATTAATACAGTTTATATAGTATATATTTGTATATTACTTTAATTGTGTTATTACATTATGTATCACATAAATCATTTGTCTAGTTTGGTTAAGGTTATTTTTAATGTCTGGATTACTGTATTATATTAACAATGTCGTAGATGTAGCTGTCAATTTAAGCGTCTTACTAAAGGGTGCAGCGAGTTTGAGAAATACTGAGCTATTCGGGATTTGAACCTGGATCTGTCGCGTCCGAGTCCAACGCTCTAACCACTTCTCTAATGAACCTTTAGTCGATGTGATACAATACATATAGAAATTTAATTAGGTATTCATTTAGACAACATTATCTTATATATAATCTTTGGAAGTTTTATGATATAAATTGTTTAATTTTTGTCATTATTTTGCTTGTTAGAAAGAGGTCGTGTCAACCTTACCTAAACTCATTAAACTCAACCCTGTTGTTGTCAAGGAAGTATTCAACAGACTGCTAGGTGTTCATGGTTAGTGTACTTTGCGTTCAGCGTTCACTCATCACTTTATTTCTGTTCACTCATCCCTTTATTGCTGTTTACTCATCACTTTATTGCTGTTCACTCATCACTTTATTGCTGTTCACTCATCACTTAATTTCTGTTCACTCATCCCTTTATTGCTGTTCACTCATCACTTTATTGCTGTTCACTCATCACTTCATTTCTGTTCACTTATCACTTTGTTTTTCTGTTATATATCTGTTTCTTTCTAAATTTAAAATTGGTTTTATTATTGATTTGCTGAGTGTTTTTATTATGGTGATAATAAACGAAATTAGTTCTAAGTTACAAGTTTATAATTATAAGATAATTACTTATAGAGTTCTGAAATTTGGAACCTAAAGTATCCAGATTTGAATCTTATGTTACCTGCTATCTTATTCATTATACTGTCATATCTGAGACATCTTTTATATACCAATATCTTCTTTTTTTTAAATTTGTATTTATTTATTGTCCAGACATTAAACTTAAATTACGTTTATATAATTATATTACAGGTCAGGTTAATTTTACGAGTCCTCTCTCTCCCGCTGAACTGTTGATAGCTTTGCACAGCCTTGATGTCACTAAAGTTGATATGAAAACTGTCATTAAAGGTATCAGAGATGCATTTCTTGATTCACTTATTATTTATAACTAATCATTCTGTAGCCTTGCTGGGTGTATAGCATAAGTCTTGCTTTCTAGCAAGCCCAACCCTTTTGTATATACTGATCTGGTATTTGGTTAAGTAGATACCTTAAATGTTGTTAGGGTAAGAAATTAACAAGCAAGTAAATTAACAAACGCAATGTATTACGTTTAACAAGTTAATTTTGCACTGTGTTGTAAGAGTTAAAATGATTCACTACTATTTCTATTTTATTAATTTATTTTATTATTTATTTTATTATTTTACTATTATTCACTACTACTATTTTGGATTTCTGCACACTAGTTTACAGTATTTCATTAAATTGTGCTGATGTGACAGTACGCACAGACAGTAATACGCAATAAATTATATAGTATAGTATGCTTATGCAGTTTAATTAATTAAATTAATTTGCTTAATTGAGACATTGCTAAATTTATCCAATTATTGTCTGTGTTGTTTCTAACCCTTGCTCCATACTCTTATATTGTTTATTAATTTGTCTGCACAGCTTGCAACATGTGTTTTGTTGAGAAGTCCATCTACACGCAGGAAGTGTTAGCCGTTGTAATGCAGCAGCTGATGGATTTGAACCCTCTCCCTACACTACTAATGCGTACAGTCATACAGTCCCTTGCTATGTATCCTAAACTGATGGGATTTGTGATGAACATCATGCAAAGGCTCATCATGAAGCAGGTTCTGTGCCGGATATAACACAGAATAATACTTAAATAAGACTTTAATTTAAACTTTCAACTGTATTTTAGTTTTTTTGCACACATTACTCTACTTGCTGCACTTTTAGTATAGATTATTATCTTAGATACTGTGAATAATACTTTATTCTATACAGTATTCTAGAATCATATGGTTAATAATTACTATTATAATTGCTACTGTGATTCACAACATTGACTGTATCTGATTTTGTTTTGTGGATATTACGTTTTTATGCTATATAAGTGAATCATTTTTTATACTGACATTAACCAAATTATCAAATTTATCTGCAAATTTATTAAGTATTGTTTTGAACGTAGGTTTGGAAGAATAAGAAAGTTTGGGAGGGTTTTGTAAAATGTTGTCAGCGTACCAAACCCCAGTCATACCAAGTTCTACTTCAACTGCCGTCTGCTCAGTTAAAAGACGCATTTGTTTTGTGTCCAGAACTTAGGGAGCCACTCATGGCTCACGTTCAGTCTTTTACACCCCATCAGGTAGCTGGGTTTTGAGGGTTTTAACCAGAGGTCCCCAATTGAGTTAAGCTAAACGCTACTGTTAAGCTTAAAATGAATTTAAGCTTAAATTTGAAGTTAAAGTTTAAGTTAAGCTTACAGTAAGTTATTTTAGTTTGAAACTAGAAGTTAAGTTTAATGTCTGGATTACGCTTAGATGATATAAATATAATAATCTTAAAGATTAGCTTTCAGTTTAAAATTTACTTTTTCTTTCAATATTTTAAATTTTAGCCAAAATTTAGCGATATATTTCCAGTTAGTGAGTTAAGTTTCAAATGAATAATTTGTCAAAACTATAATTGTCATCGAGACGTATAATAAGGTAATCCAGATGTAAATCTTTTATTGTTGTTTCGATTAAGATTCAAGTTACATCTATCGTAATTGCAAAAATTTCATTAAGCAATTTTCTCCCTTTTTGTAAGTATTATTGTCAAAAGTGTAATGATTTGTTATCCATTTTTTAAGTATAATTGTCAAAAGCTAAATGATTTTTATCCCTTTTTAAGTATAATTATTAAATCTTTGCTATATTTTCTATCCCAGCGCGCCCATATACCCAAGGCTATCATGTCAGTCCTGGAGAAGGACGACCATGAGGACCAGAGGGCCGTGGAGAATGCAAAGAAGGCTGAGGAGGATCGTTTGGCACAACAGGAAAAAATTTATGAGGTTTTATTTGGTTTTATCGCATTTTTAATTTAAATGCTGTAACTTTGCTGAACATTTAATTTACATCAACGCTCTTTGCTAGATATTCTATAGATCTATATTCAATGTCTGGTTCTTTTATTCTATAGATCTTTAATTTTCATTGGGTTTAAAACTAATTACATTACAACAAATATTGCTACACTCGAAAAGAAAGAGAAATATTTATCTGTAATTATATTTGTAAATGTTAAGATTATAATCTAGAGAGATTATATTTGTAAGCTATATTTAAGATTTATAAATTTAGTTAAGTTCATTTTAAAGTGATTTAGTTGAACGCTATTGTGATAGTCAAAGTTCTTATTGTTGAAGTGGTAGAACAGCGGACCTGGATTCGTCAAGTTTGATTCCAGTGAATGCTCGCTATGTCTTTAACGCACTGCACCCTTTAATAAAACGCTTAAATTGACAGAGCTCTATGTCTGAGATATCGTTTATAGAATACGGTAGTCCAGATGTTAAACTTAACTCGCTGAACCCTTTAGTAAGACGCTTATATTGCAAGTTAAGACATTGTGTATATAATACGATAATCCAGGTATTAATCTTAAATTACTGTTATTGTTATATTGAATAATATTTAAGTTACATCTATTGTAAATAAAAAGATATTATTTACTGTAGAAAAAGTTGGAGGAAGAACGTCGCAAACAACAGGAAGCTCTGAGACAGAAACAAGTAATGTATAGATCTTCGTTAAGATTTGTGTATTTATTGGTATTTGAAACTAGAAACAATTACTATTAAGTGAAGTAAAGTGTCCATTTGATTATTAAAGATAATATTACTGTTTTGTATCAGCCGTAAGTCTGTTCTCGGTGTTGCATTTACTTTTTTACCCTTTTTACCCTCTACTGTAAACTGTAGTTTACTTGTACGGCAACACAGTATTCTTTTTGAATACTTCTAAATTTTTTTTGCATTTTTGTCCAAGAACATCGGACTTTTTTTGTAGTTATTTTTCCTATTTTATTTTCCGTAATTTTGTCTGTTCATTGGTCACTTGACCTTATTGTTTGACTGCTTGGATATAGTATATGCCTATATTCAAGCAGTAGCGAGTATCTTACTTAAGTCCATGATGTCTCTATCATCAATCTATTGGTTGCGCGGATAAAAAATGTGATTGTAATTTGTTTTGTTCAGAAGTCTATAGATATTAAGACAGAAGTTGTTGATGATGCTCTTGCGTCTGATCGTGAACAAATAAAGTCACATCAGGTAGTTGTAGTCTTGCTGTACAATCTTGTTTTTATCACTTTGCAGCTGCATTATTCTTGCTCTTGGCTGCTGCTTGCTGTTAGCAGCGGGCAGCTATCATTCAGCAGCTGCGAGCCATTGAGTGCCAGCTGCTAGCAGCTGAATGCGGGCTGGCAGCGCTCAATTTTACTCATTAAACTATGATTAAATTACTATTGTTTATATAAATAAATGAATTGATATAAAGTACGCACAATTGTCTGGTAAAGAAAAGTGTAAAATTTATTTGAAATTTGACAGTTTTTATTTACCAAGATATCTATTGAGAGAATTTGATTAAATGTTTTAATATTTCAACACCTTTTTATTGCGTTAACTGATTAAAAATTGTTTAGATTAAATAATTTAGTTATTGAAGAATTAAGTTTTGATTTTGTGTATTTTCTTAATATTTTAGTCATCAGCAAATAAAAGTGGAAACGTAAAAATGGAAATTGATGAATCAACGGTAGGAAGTATTTAATTAATTAAATTAATAATTATTTTTATTTATTCATTAAATGAATAATTAGTTAATTAAAGTTTAGATAAAATGCTTGTTGATTTTTGTGTTTAATTGAAGTTTTATTTTAATTTAATTGGCTTAATTAGAATTTTATTTAAATTGATAGATATCAAATAAAAGCTTATTCAATTAATGAAGACTACCTACAGCTTATTGTGGTATTTCAGATGAAATCTAATTTTGTCGTTTTATTTGAATAACGTTTATTATATTAAATTATTATTTATATATATTAAAATTTATTATTTAAATGACATTTATTTATATTTAATTATTTATTTATTCATATTAAAATCGTATTATTTGACTGAATGTATTATTTTATTTAGGAAGGGTCATCCGGATCAGCCATTCCTACAACGTCTAATTCATCATGGAGATCAAAGAGACGCTGATCTTTGTTCCTGTTCTCTATTCCCTTCCGTTTTATGCTTCCTGAAAATGTGATTGTTATATTTCTAAGTGGTGAATACTGAAAATTTTACATGGGGGGAGGTGGATTAAAGCTTATGTATCAAAACTAGGATTGTGATGGTTACAAGATTTAAATTAAACTTAATATTTAATGTGATTTCAATTAAATTTAATAATTAGTTGTTCTAGATACTAGGGGGGAGGGGGGGTAAAGAACTGTCAATATTGGAAGGGATTTGATTATTTAAATTTGATTTAAATTATTTTCGCAGCGAGTAATGTAATTGTACCCAAGAATTATTTAAAAATTCACAAATATTGCATCATTTTTTCTCACAAATTCAGAATTTTATTTACTAATTTTTTTAAAATATAAATGATATTTATTATTTACTGGGTTAGATTCTTATCCAAAAGGAGTAATTTTCATGTTGATTCTCTTATAACTAATTTTAGGCTATGACTTGCGTGATATTATGAGTAGAATATTTCGTTGAAACATTGTTTATTGTCGTATTAAAATAAAAAGTTATATATTTTATTCAGCAACAAATGATAAAAGAAAAATGTTATGAATTAATTTTTTTCATTACTCTATATATAAATTGGTGATTTTTTGTAGGCCTGATGTATGATATGCTAGATGGAATTTAAACGATTATTAAATTGAGTGTTTTAGATAGAGATGCTGAACTATGTTTGATAAAGTTCATTACATCGTTTTATAATATTTGATTGTATAAGGTTATTTGCTTGGATTAATATAAATTATAATTATTAAATTTAAGTAGTGTTGATTTATTGCCTACGATATCTTATCTTAGCTAATACTGGTGTATCTGTAAAAATGAACGGCTGAGTCAACCGTGTGAGAGTTTAATAACAACAGGGGTGAGGGGCATAGCCACCCCCGCCGGAAGTAAATTTTTCCTCAATCCCTCTCCCCAGGAAGCATTTTTTTGAAAATTATAAGTTGTTTTAAATCGACATACAAATTTTTGTGTAAGGTCATTTTAGGCAAAGTTTAGATTTGGGGGGGGGGGGGGGGGGGGGGGGGGGGGGGGGGGGGGGGGGGGGGGGGGGGGGGGG